>VWPW01021470.1:0-13794 GCA_013389825.1 Crypturellus undulatus
TTCTCCTCTGGGGTTTCTCATAACATTGGGTCTTCCGTCGTTATATCTGCTCTTGTTCTCTTTCTAGAAGGTATTAAGATGCATTCAGAAAGATGCATTTCTCTGGAGTCCGGTTCATTTAATTTTCCTACATTTAGTCATCTGATTCTTCTGTACTGCCTCTGCCCGTCTTTCTTATCATTAACATCCTGTTTATTCCATCTTTCTTGAATTGTCTTGTGCTTTGGGTTATGACATCTAACCAGTTTTCAGGGACAGAAACCTCAGATGATGCTATATAACTGAAGGATATTCATCATCATGAGAGTGAACGAGGGATGTAAATCAATTGTAAGATTTTCCATTGTCTTCAATAGAGCCACCCACTTACACTGCCTGAGTACCTTAAGCGTTCAAGCTTACTCATTCATTGTCCTAGATAAAAAGGCATCTGTCAGTAGTGCCAAGGATTGGAGGCAAAGAGAGGAACCCTCAGCTTCTTATTCAGAAAGCTGAGTGACTTCACAAAACTTTATCATAAAAGATATTACTCATTCTGCTTAGTAAGTACATTAATGTGAAGTTTATGAGAGAGGCAGAAGACACAGTGTTTTTAATATGGAAAAAGCACCTGAGACCATCATTTACACTGACATGAGTTATGCAGTAGAACAAATGAAATAAAAGGGAGAAGGATGAATCTATTTAGATAGAAGGAGGAGTCAGCCTTGATGTTTTGGGATTGCAGAGAAACTAATGGAAGAAACACTGAAAGGCTGTCCAAGAATCTTAACTCATAATTTAAAAAACAAATCTTGAATCTAGTAGGCATTGTCTGCCATTTCCATGCTTATTATTTTTTTTTTCAGGACAAGGAACCCAAACTATCTTCTTTGCAGAATGCAGTGAAAGCAGAGAAATTCAAGATTTTTGTTCACTGAATTTAGTAGCCCTGAAATAGTGTGGCTTTATCTACTATTAATAATAATTAAAATATATGAGTAAATCAATATTGTTTTATTTGGGTAAACCAACACTTGTGGGAACATATCTAAGAGACGGAGGCTTTCCCATGGGAAGTGACTACAAAGAGCTGAGCTAAAGAAGATAGTGGATACTCCCTGATCTGAAGAAATGTAATCCTGGAAGGTCCTTGAACAGCAAGCATGAGAAAGGTGGGCAAGACGGAGTTGTAATTAAGCTTGTCAGTGTGAAAGAAGGACTTGTGCACAAACCAATGGTGTGAATGCATGACCAATATCCACAATCAAGCAAGTGCAGTAGAAGATGCATGGACAGTAGCATGTAGCCAATCGTAGTGTACGCGTATGTGTGGCTAAAGAGCTTGCGGAAGTGTACTTGATATATAGAGTGCTGTAACGGGGAATAAAGCGATTTCCGCTTGACTCATATTGAAGCCTTCAGGAGTCGTGTTTGGCATCCCGCAAACATTGTTTTATTTACACAAAATTAGTTAATGTAGTTAATTGCTTATGAATACAAAAGAAATGCTTTACTTTACCCTTCTAATATTGTTCTTTACTTGGAATATTGGTCCAACTGCAGCCATGGAAAATAATGCTTCTTTCGAGCTTGGTCATGCAGTTGTTGAAACAGTTGTAAGGCTAAAAGCACTGTGAAAAATATGATGCATGACAAAGTGCTAGAATGGGAAAATCTCATTGTCACATTAATTATCTATTGACAGAAGATATACAGTAGGTGATGCAATGGCTTTAGATGTTCTTGTCTTTATTACCTCTTGGGGGAAGAGTTCAGATCATGAAATGTGTTTCGTGCTCTCAAGTGGACATTTGTCCTCATCACAAAACAACCTCATAATTCAGCGCGGTGTATCAAAATTGGAGAGCTCAAATTGAGAAGGCTTAGAACTAGGAGCATCAGGAAGTTATAAATCAGCCTAGACGTTCAGGGCAATGCCTCTTGGGATGACTTTCATAGCATCTGTTAGACAATGCCATCCCCGTTACAAATCATTTTACCAAGCAGACATCCTAAGAAGCTCCACATCCAAAGGGACAGAACACGGTAGAAACAGAGTTTAAAGAGAGATTGATCAGAACCAATCTAAGATTCTGCTCTGCTCAAATGCTTTCTAATCTTATGAGAAGAGAAATTTTAATGCTGAATTAAAGCCCCATTCTGCAATTTTACTTTTCCTATGTTAATTTTTAGGGATGTTTCACAGAGCAATGAGTATGGTGGATGATGCATAATTGTATACAAATAAGGGTTCCTTAGGAGAATGTCTAAATATGGCTATATTTGATTGCATATCAGCATAATTATTTATGACAGATATCCATCTTTCAACTACTAAGTAAAAATTCAGGCAAAAAAGTGCTGAATTCCTATGTCAGACTGTAAATTTTGAAAATTGATGGTCTTCAGTTTGGTGCCATCCTCTTAGTATGACCCGTTGAGATGGTTGCAGCAGATAACTTTCTTTGCTGTCTCTATGAGCCCACTGACAGCTATTTTGCTTATAATGATATCGCAGCCTGGTTCACAGATAGATAAGGTAAAATTCTTTATTTCAAATTGGGAGAAGGTGTTGACAGAGTAATGGAGTATTATCCATCACTATTGGACACTAAATTCTGTAGAGGGCCATCTTTTGTTTTTTGCCTATGTTCTATCTATCTGACATGAACTGAGGATGGGTGAAATGTCTAAGAAAGGACCAGAGAGAGAGCTATATAGAAACATGTGACAACATGTGACTTATAACTATGCATTCTTACAATCCAGTCTCCAAATACATTTTTCTCATGTAAATAAATGTTTTACAATCATTTATAAAGAGATAAGACTGTTACCGACCATAGTTCATGAACTGACAATGTGAGGGAACACAGAAGGTTTCTGTGCTTAAGGTCTAGGGCCTATATGTAGAACATGTGAAAAAGGAAAACTTAAATTTGAATATTTCACCTCGATTTACAGCTTTCTCCAATTACGTCACAGCCAGATATAGCATGCGAGTTGCCAAAACTGAGAAGAAGGGTAATTAACTGCCATATATTATGCATTTGTAAAAGATACCATGGATATATTTGCAAAGAGGTATTATTTTATTTTATTTATTAGTTGACTTTAATTATACTCACAGAAGAAGCTGAATTATAGCTCAGCTGCAACACAGTCTGACAGTGGAGTAAGTTATGGCTGCCACCTTCATGGTATTGTAGGCAATACAGCAATGTAAAATGATCTGTTTCCTTCCTGAAATTTTCCAGACATGATTAGGAGAGACAGGGGAATAGTCAGAGAAGGAAAAGTCTTGAGATGCAGAGCTGCTGATTTTTAAATCTGTCAGCTAGATTTGACAGTTAAACACAATCTTGTCCTGTGATGGAGTCATAATGATTAATTAGTAAAGTAACTGCACAAAGCCTCTTTTTCAGGTATGATTTATGTTATCCTTACTGACTATAACCTCCATAAGCTCAACTCAATTAACTGAGGTTAAGTATTATAGATTATTGAGGAATTGCGTGATGGTAAATCAGAATGACATTGCCATTTTAAAAATAAAGGATGGTAGGTGTTTTAGAGACAAGATTCAGCGCCAATCAATCTATAGCATCATTCTCTACTCTGCCACAGATATGAGGTAGACAAATTAGATTTATCACACCTTAACATAGCCATCAAAAAATTAGACCTGAAAACCAAGCTGCTCATTAATTAGCAACATACAGTCACTGAAGAGAGAGCCATTTCAGAGGGTAATTCATCTCATAAGATAGTACACAGTCTGGATGGGACAAAACACCAAAACACCTTCTTCTTACTGACCAGACAGGGAATCTTAATGGCTAGATGCCATATTTAAGTTTCATATGACTGCAATGGAGTGAGATAAATCCAGGCCTTTCTGCTCCATACCTATTCAGATGCCTGAAAATACCAATTGCAGCTCAGTGATACAAAAGTGCCTCAGAAGGTCTGATGCCTCATTTATTTTTTAAGAAGTGCCCCACCTACTACCAAATATGTGGCATGTTTGGGATAACTATGGAGAGAGTCAGAACCTGGAGATTTAGTAGGCTTAGGACACCTAAAAGCTGAATTGCTATTTTAAACATACCACATGGAGGAACAGGAACTTCAATATCCATACTGTGAAATTGCTAGGATGATCCCTAGCATGGTTTTAGACTATAACAGCTAGCACTTTCCTAAACAGTTACTGAGCAAGGTGCAGAACTTGGCATAGTACAAGGGACCACTTCCAGCAAATAGTTTGTCTGTAGTGAGGCATGTTTAATTTATTAATTCTTGTAAGACATAATCTTAGACTGTATCTACACTCATTTTTTCAACTTCTGCAAGCTTCTCCAGGTACTAATTTCTATGGTCTCTTATGCATGGATTGACACCCACATCCCCCTCTATTCGGTGTGCAGTATTGGGATAGTCAGAGATGTATCTCCTATTGGGCCCTGATGGGATGCACCCCAGAGTTCTGTGTGAGCTGGCGGATGTCATACCTAAGCCACTCTCCATCATCTTCGAAAGATCCTGGAGATTGGGGGAGGTGCCGGAGGAAGGGAAGAAGGCCAATGTCACGCCAGTCTTCAAAAAAGGCAAGAAGGAGGATCCGGGCAACTACAGGCCGGTCAGCCTCACCTCCGTTCCCAGAAAAGTGATGGAACGGCTCATACTGGCCGTTGTCTCCAGGCACATGGAGGACAAGAAGGTGCTCCAGACTAGTCAGCATGGATTCACCAAGGGGAAATCATGCTTGATTAATCTGATAGTCTTCTATGATGGGATGACCAGCTGGATAGATGAGGGGAGAGCGGTGGATGTCATCTACCTTGACTTCACCAAGGCTTTTGACACCGTCCCTCACAGCATCCTCCTGGACAAGCTCTGGAGGTGTGGGATAGATGAGTGGACAGTGAGGTGGATTGGGAATTGGCTGGATGGCAAAGCTCAGAGGGTGGTAATCAGCGGTGTGGAGTCTAGTTGGAGGCTTGTTTTGAGCGGTGTCCCCCAGGGGTCAGTCCTTGGTCCAGTCCTGTTCAATTTATTCATCCATGACCTGGATGAAGGCACAGAGTGCTCCGTCAGCAAGTTTGCAGATCATACGAAGCTGGGAGGAGTAGCGGATACTCCAGAGGGCTGTGCTGCCATCCAGAGGGACCTGGACAGACTAGACAACTGGGCGGTCAAAAACGTCATGAAATTCAACAAGGCCAAGTGCAGGGTCCTGCACCTGGGGAGAAATAACCTCTGGGGAGAAATAACCTCAGACACCAGTACAGGCTGGGGACCGACCTTCAGGAGAGCAGCTCTGCCGAGAAGGACCTGGGCGTCATGGTGGATGACAAGTTGACCGTGAGGCAGCAGTGTGCCCTCGTGGCCAAGAAGGCCAATGGGATCCTGGGATGTATTAAGAGGAGCGTCTCCAGCAGGTCGAGGGAGGTGATCCTGCCCCTCTACTCAGCCCTGGTGAGGCCACATCTGGAGCACTGTGTCCAGTTCTGGGTCCCCCAGTACAAGAGGGATGTGGAGCTGCTGGAGAGAGTCCAGTGCAGGGCCACGAGGATGATCTGGGGCCTGGAACATCTGCCCTATGAGGAGAGGCTGAGGGAGCTGGGCCTGTTCAGCCTGGAGAAGAGAAGGCTGAGAGGGGATCTAATCAGTGTGAACAAGTACCTCAAGGGAGGCAGTGAGGAGGATGGGGCTGGCCTCTTTTCACTGGTGGCCACCAACAGAACTAGAGGAAATGGCCACAAATTGAAGCATTAAAAGTTCCACAGGAACTTAAGGAAGAACTTCTTGACGGTGAGGGTGACAGAGCACTGGAACAGGCTGCCCAGAGAGGTTGTGGAGTCTCCTTCTCTGGAGATCTTCAAGACCCGCTTGGATGCAGCCCTGTGCCACGTGCTCTAGGTGGCCCTGCGTGTGCAGGGGGTTTGGACTAGATGACCTCTAGAGGTCCCTTCCAACCTTAGGCATTCTATGATTCTATGATTCTATGATTCTATTTCTTGTCTCATAGCTGCTGTCTGTTCAGTGCAGCCTCCTGCTGTCTCTGCACTTATACTTACCATATAAACTCTTTTGCCAAGCACATCTCTGTCTGTAGGAAACTTGACCTAAGTTTTATGTGGCAAAACATGTGAAATAATAATAGTAATTATAATAGTTATAAGTAATCATCAGATGTTGGAGGCAGCAAACAAAAATTCACCATAAATTCTTATTTGTATTTGTATTCCTCAGAAATAATCTTTAAAGTAATTTTACCTTTTTATACTTGACAAAAAAAAAAAAAAAAAAGACATAGTCGTGGCCTCCCACTGCAGCCTTCCAAAGTATAAGTCACTGGTCCAAATCCTACAATATATCTAGAAGAAAAGTGAGAAGAAAAAAAAAAAGAAAGAAAAATTTGTAGGGAACATACATATTTCTCTAATAAAACACAGGAGAAACACAAATGACACTGATTGTTAGTCTAGTTCCATGCAAGTCATGACCTTTATTCTTTGACACAATGTGTATATGTTTTAATTGTAAAATTTATAAATAAAGTCAATAGTAAAAGGAGAAATCTGTTTAAAAAGTCAATGAGGCCATATTCTACTTCATGCCAGCTTTAAAAAGGAATATTTAAAAGACCTGTCCAACTGATTGAGAAAATGACTCACTTGGATGGTCAAGGACTGTGAAGGAATGGTTTCTGGCCTGATGCAATTCTCCAGTAAGTTGCGGTCTGTCTGCTCCATCATAGATATTGCAACATGGTGGGACAGAGCTGCACTGTTCTAGGGTGGATTCTAGGAGGTATCAGATGGACCATACCTTTGTGTACTCCTTAGAGGGCCATGGGAATGTGGCCAATGCCCTGCATGTCCATAGGATGATGCACTTCTGTAGCTCGCCAGTTCTGATAAGTAATAAGCTGAGGAGGCAGAGCCATAACCCTGCTCCCTTCCAAAGAGCTAGAGACATTTGTCTTGTGCTATCCTTGACAAGCCTTCATGCTAATGGAAAGCATACAGTGAGGATAAGCCTCTACAGGATCACAATTGGGAGCCCCTGGTGTTCCCTCTGAGCCCAGTTCTCACACATGCATGTACACACACAGATATATATCAGCTATATCCCAGTCTAACCCTAAATCTACAAATGAACGCAAAGCTGAAGGTCAATTTCTAAAGTCCTTAAAATGGTCAACATTTCCAGTGATAATCAATAGTGTTCATTCCTGAGATGCTGAAATAATTCATGCAATGAATGCATCCTTTGTTTTAGAGCTGACGAAAGCTGTTTCTGCCCTGGATGCTAGCGTAACTCCTAGCATTTGAAGACCAGCCAGGGACTACAATGAAAAATGAAAAAATATTTTCTCCACTCATATTTGGAGAAAAGGGATGAGAGAGTATGCTAAGTGACTTTATAATACAGAGGAGCAACAGGGCAACCATGAAATGGGCCTTCAGGGAGCTATTTCTGCATGAGGGCTGATGGAAAAGAACTCCAGGACCTGGTCTGGAAGATGCTATGTCAATGCTGCCTTTTTGAACTGTTGCAGCTTACTGTGGTCAGCTCCTGAGGGTGGCTCACAGGAAAATTCTATCAAGTTGTACTTTCCCTTTTCTTCTTCAGCGACCCTTTCAGTTTCCACCAAAGACTATCCTTCCTCTTCATCTTCCTCTTCATCTTCCTCTTCATCTTCCTCTCTGTCATGGGCAGAGAGGACTCTTTCCTTCGGATTTCCCTCACTAGTCCATGGAAGACATCATCAATGTAGAAATGGAGGGCAGCTGAAGTCTTAAAAAAGAAGCAGGAGTATTCTCTGACTAAGCTCATTCCTTCTTCAGTCGAGACCTACAAGGAAAAAAATGTCCATAAATATCAGCTAATGCATGAACCAATGGGACACCATTACAGCATGTGTAGTCTGACTTTTTGGACATCACTGTAGCGACAGTCTTGGGCATGTCACCAACCCTTATGTTAACAGACAAATATTCTAACAATAGCACACAGACAAAATCCATGAGCAAAAAGATCAGTCTGAATCCATGGGATGTTTGAAAGAAGCATACTGACACAGTATGAATGCATTCGGCTGTGTCTTTCTCATTCTGATTTTTCCAAGCATTTCTTTTCTTTAGTACACTAATTTTGTGAGGGTTGGAAGTATTAATACCTTTATTATATAGATTGGAACAGATGGCCAAAAAGGCTTCAGCAGAATTAGGATCCTGGAAAAGCCCTATTTACCATTCACCTAGTCCTGTAAGCAATTTGACTCCTTAAACAAAGCAACTTTCATACCTTTAAGATTTTTTCAGGTACATGAATTTCTGAGTAGTCTTTGAAGTGTTTTCATCTTGACACTCCTGTAATCCTCTCACTTAGTTCATGTCTGAGCTGCACAAAGATCCAAAATCTATTCGTTTTTCAGCTCATCTTTCTTAAATGGCCTAATGAACTACATTAACTGGAGAACATCCAGGAAATGTTTCCTTGTTTTTTGAGGAAATTTAAGGGAAGCAACTACTATGAATCTACAGGGAACTGAAGGTATCTCTCAGTTTAATTTGCCTAAATTTTGAAACAGGTATGTTATCCCTAAAGTTTCCTCATTTACTAACTCTTGGCAGTTGATCCATCAGTCTGTTAATCCTAAGAAGGGTGATAAGTATCCTGATTACTGTGTATCTTAATTAGAGTTTAGATGGTTATCCTTAGCCTTCTACTTCAGGGATTTTTGCAGTTCAGATACTCACATAGCCAGTCTACAGCAAAACAATGAGTGAACCCTATGAGCCTTGAAATTTCAGGCTAGCTTCCCAGTTAGAATACCCTTTCTTCTCCATATTTGAAAATAAAACTCTGCAGATGAAGTATGAGATGTGTATTCAAATTCAAGTTTGGAAACTCCAGCCTTTGTTTTTACTATTATTTGAAAGTAATGATTATTCAAGTAACATTCAAACCATAGGGATAAGAAGATGAAAAGTCTGTGTGAGGTCCCTGTCAGGAACAACCTAAAACCTAGGTTGTGAGAAGTCTCAATTGATACTGCCTACTGGAAAACTCATCTTCATGCAGCAAGTGTGCCATTTAATTTTGTTAGAGATATAAACTCTAATGTTTCAAGTTATAAACAAACTCAGTCATATCTATCAAGAGGAAGAAAATGTCTGTTATGATCAGATTGTGACCTCACATTATTGCATTTTTTACATCTACCTGTAAAGCCAGACACAGGGAAAACAGGTTTTTGGCTGAAACAGAACATCAGTTCTGTTCCAGGCTAGAAGTATGTCCGCACCTGCTATGTCCCTACATTACACAGAACACAGAATTTCACCCCAGCACCTTTGCACTGAGTGACAAACTCAGTGCAACATTCGTATCCTAATTTCTCTATGTTACAGCTTTAATCTTAATTGAATTAAGAATATTCTAAGGGTAAGCATGGAGGTTGTATGCCAACATGAATAATACTCACTGACACAATGAAAGATTGTTATCATTTTCCATCTGCTATAATTGCCAACCTTTAGCAAAAGGAGATGGGTAGCAATATGGTCCTTGTTTTTCTCCAGGCAGCTGTGTAAGAAAAATGTGTGATTCAATATGTCTATTGGGCACCATTGAGAAATTCATTGCCTGGATATAAGACTATTTTACTCTATCTTGGACTTTGTAATCATTTTTTCCTGTTGCTATGCCTTGTTTTAGCTGAAGGAGGATTTTTTGTTTGTTTTATTTCATTTTGTTAAATATGCTGCAGTTCTGAGCAAAGCATTATACAGAGCTGCAGTTTCAGAGAGATTTTATACATTCATTTACCTAAAAGAAAAATAATTAAAAAAAAACAGATAAATTGAAACAGTCTTATATTAAAAGGATGGTAAGGTTGCAAATATAATCGGTGTGTCAGCACAGCACTATTCAAATAGCAAAAAAATGACATCCCCTTTCCATCGCCACAGTTTTCCAGTCTTTGCCCATCTATTTCTCTTTCTTGTCTTTTCAAGGATCCAAATTATGTTTTTTTTTCCCACCTGCAAGGAAGAAGAATTGCAGGAAAAACATGCTAAGCTACATAATGAAAGACAGCTACTAAAAGCTGCAAGAACTGGAGCATTCTCAGGGGAAATAAGTGCTGCAGAAAAATCTCTTCCCATCTTCTATGTGCCTGATGTCAAAAGCTTGTAACTTGGCCAAAATTGACCTGCTTTCTATGAAGGAACTTAGAGACTTTCCTGCCAAACTATGGAAACAACATTAAAGTCATTAAGAGAAATAGTTAGGCTTTTATGAAGTGCAATGCTGCCATAATTACAGCTAGTGCTTCCAGCACCACTGAAAATACAGGTATAATAATTTAATCTCTTTGCTGAAGAAACTGTTAGTATAGAGACCTGTCTAGAGGAAAAAATACACATTTTACTTTCAGTTTGTAATTTGGACAAGAGGCTAGATGCCTATGGAATTAGAACCCTTGATGAGGTCACTGATGTTGCACATAATTCTAGGAATTTACGTTGTTCAAATGTTACTGCCAAAAGAAAAACTGTATCATAGAAACCCAACCTGGGTCAGCACAACTCAGAGACTTGTTGACAAACTGCATCTTCCACAGGAAGATATGATCTGTCAGCATGACACAGACAGATAGGTCAGGGAGTGAGGTCATTCTATTGAACATATATCTGGGAAGTATAGTTTTATATCTCATCTTCAGAGTAACCCTCTGTGATTGAATCTGGCATTGGTTCCCTGCATATAATACTGGTTATATTGATTCCAATTTCTTTCACTGAAAAACTTTAAGAAGAGAATGAAAGAGGAAGGCTGGGGTAGTGAAGATGATGAAAGATGAAGAGTAAGGGGACAGCACAAGGTTTTTGTGTCTGATCCAACCCTCGTTTGAAAACTGCAGAAGCCGATGGGGTTTTGGGTCAGGCCCTATAGAAGCAGAGCATGAGGAAGGCCTTGTAACTGAAGAACAAAGTCTGCCAAAGGACAAGTCAGTAAAATGGGCAGTGGAACCTCATGAGCAGCATGTGTGAGTCCTGGGGGGACAGTCTTCTCACATCTTGCTTGCAAAATCCCTGCTTCTTGCAAACTGGATGTCTAGTTTGGTGTGTGTGCATTGAGAGAGAGGGTACACCAGCTAGAGTATTTGAAGTGCAGATAGCACACAGGAATGTAGGCTGAATCTGGGATTTTCTTCATCTCTGTATAGTTCAGGGTGGATGGAATACAGCTTTGGAATGAAGCAAAATTTCATAAAGACAGGAAGTATTCACTGGCTGCAAACAGCATTTTACAGCATTAAGATTCTGTTTATGGCTTTTGCAAACCTCCCTTGGAAAATTACAAGTGAGATGATTAACTGCAATGCTGACAGTTTGTGAAAGCAGTGATGGATGAGCTGCCATCTTTAAGAAAGACAGCCAACTCCCTGCTGAGGTCAGCTCCTGCACAACCAAAAGGACAGCACAAAGCCACGGGAGTTGGATAGTGGGTGGGGAGGAACTGGCAATCACTGGCCCCCATATGCAGAACATAAAAATATCTGGACTTGAGAAGAGAATCACAAACAACTCAACAGATCAATAGTCTATTTGTGCCCTTGGATTGTCATTAGCTGGAAAATCTCGATCAGGATTATCCTATTTTCTGTTTAGATTTGTCTCTCCTTTGGTCAAGACAGCAGCAATAAATGATTTAGATACATTTTATAAACATAAGGAGGGAAGTAACATCTTAATCAACAGCCCTCATTTGTATCATATCATCTTAAAAGAGGAGTCCAAGAAGCCATGAATAGTACTCTGAATGATGTCTAAGAAGGATCCTGTTGGTGTTCGGGTCTTGGTCAGGATTAGACTTTAATGCAAGATGCATACACAGTATGCAAGAGCATAAGTCCAATTTATTGTCAGCACAGCCCGTGTATATATAGAGCGCTTCGCATGCTAAAATAATTACCATTGTTTATCATAAATCTTCTGTCTCCGGCATGGTATGTACGCCTATATCCTGGCCTTGAGATAACTGGCGCCAGCGCTACTTGTATCTCAGTACAGCACGTGACTGCACACCAGGTGTTGAGGCCTCTCATCTTTATCTGAGAGCCATAAATCCCACAGCTCCCCCTTTTTGTTTTAAGGGTTTGTAATCATTTTGTAAGTACAAATGCATAATGGTTGTAGAAAGCATATTGCGTACACAAGCAGGCAAGTATGGCAGTATAATAAGGATACATAGAATCACTGAACAAATCCATAATCCAATCTTAATTATGTGCGTTATCCACCCCGAAATTTCCCAACTTGATAGCATAGAAGTTAGCCAGTCCCCAGTTTGTACATTCAATTGTGATACCCCATCTTGTATCTTATCGATTTGTCTCTGAATGGATTCATTATGGTCAGACAAATTCATGCAGCACATTCCACCAAAGTCTTGACAACCATGTGTTAACAGTAGGAAATCTATGGCAGCACGATTCTGCAGCATGGCCTTTCGTACAGAGTCCACGTCTGCAAGCAATCCTGCCAAGGCTAGGGTAGTTGCGTTTGTTTCGCTAGCCAGTATCCCAATTTCGCCAATTTTGCATGTGCTGCTGCGGCAGATACCCCTGGGACAAATATGGATGCTGCAATAATTTCTCCTGGTGACCAAAAGGTTACAGAAGAGTCACAATTTTCCTCAAACCATTGTATGCTGCGTGTTTGACGACCATTGTGAGTCACATTCAGTATCAACGACATACTCGGGGTCAGTAACGTTAATCGGCCTATAGAGCAAGGGCCTCTCACTCCATTTGCAGGTATTCCTGGCCATGCTCTATCGCCGCAAATAAGGAACAAAACTCTGGGTAACACACGGGGAGTCCCCCTTAGGGTATACCCCACGTCTTTCCATGCATTTACAGTTTCATTGCACCAGTAAGTAACATTTCTATAAACCATGGACCGAGGGGACACATTTTGTGGTGGAAATATTCCAGAGCTGTAAAACATTATACACCAGTCCATTTGCAACGATCCTAATATATCCAGTTCCTGCGGATCATGACGAGTTGGATGGGTTCCGTTCATCCAGATCCATCTTCCATTCGGGTCCTTTCCTTGAGCGACCGCAAACACACAACATCATAGATCACAAAATACAGGACCATTGGTACCATTACAATATGGATTTACAGTTTTATTACTGCATTGAGTGGTGTTTTGCGGATCATTTTCTCCATACGCATACCACCCCCAAGAAGATACATTACACCATCTTTCTCCACATTCTTGTTCCTTCATCATAGCTTCTATATTTAACCTTCCCCAGTCATCAGGGTTAGCTGGTACACCTACTAAACATGTCGAGAATGGGTTCTGGGCCCTCTCAGTAGACAAACAGAGGGCATCTTGACCCAGTGCCCCTGCCAGCGTTACCCAGACATTTGCATTTGGAGACAGCAATGGTGATCCATTCCCTAGTCCTATGAGGGTGGAAAGGACAAGAATCATCTTCTATGATATACAGAGAAAAGGAAAGAAACATTGTTAATAACAGTTTTCCGGCCACACCCATCTAGCAGGGATCCAGCGAGGCCCTTAGGGCATTTGAACACAGGCATACCCTCTCCCATGTACTAAAAGCTTAGTTTTTCCCTTCCGTTCTCCTGTTTGTGGATCCCTATACCTAACAGATGGCAATTGACCCAATGAATCCTATGGAAGTAACGGGTTTTGCATTNCAATTGACCCAATGAATCCTATGGAAGTAACGGGTTTTGCATTGACC
>VWPW01021471.1:0-13925 GCA_013389825.1 Crypturellus undulatus
CCCAGGAGCCTCACACCTTCCTTCTCCCATTGGCAAAACTCTCCAGGTGCTGTAAGCTGCGAGCTTGCAGAGCGCTGGGCATTCGGTAAGGATAAAGGAAGCGATAAAGAGGGCTCTGCAAAGAGGTTCTGCGGCCGGGACACGGTCCCTGCATGGACACAGGGGCTGCGAGCCGCCCTACGAGGCACAACAGCCTCCTCCCAACGCAGGAGCCTTCCTGCAGAGCCGCAGAGCGGTGAGCGACGCTGCTTCAAGGGAAATATATAATGCACCTAAAGAAATTGTGCGGAAACTGCAAACAAAGCATGCACAGGAGGATATAAAATACGAAGTACAAGGGCACTCACTGATTACAACTTGATTTAAAAGCACTTAATTCACTAAATAACAAATGCAGATTTATCAGAGGTGTCAGGACTAAAAGCACGCCTAACAATACGCTTATTTAATAACTGTTTGCTCTCAATGTCAGGGCACCGTGTCTTGGAAATACAAGCAGAAAACGAAAAACTGGGACTTTTTTTTCTCTCCCCAAGGCCTAGTATGTCCAGAGAGAAAAAAATCAAGAAAGAGAAGTCAGAAATTCTAACGATCCAACCAACATGAAGCCTGACTCCCCTTTAACCAGGGAGCCAGATAGGGAGCTCTGGATGTAAGTGGAAAGCAGAACAAATCAAGCGAGAGCACTAATTCTCTGCTGGTGTATGAACACTCAAATGAAAGAGAAACACACGTTGCTTTAAATGAAGCCTCATAAATGAGCATTAGCCAAGGAAAACTGTGGCAGAAATGGCATCTACATTTACAGACAGGAAGATTATTTGTAATATCAAATCAGAAGTGTTTTGCCGAGGCAAATGGAAGGAGCTGAGCACTTTGCTGATGTCTTTCAATCACGTTTAGTGAATGCCGTGTTGGACCAGCAAGTGTTTCGTGGCATTTTGAAGAGTAGTTGTACTGCTATGGGGCCTCGCTGCACTGGCAATGCCCAGGAGACCTGGTTTTGGGGATACTTAGTAAACGGCAGGGTAGGGGATGGTGGATTTGTTGGTGAGTCCATGTTGAAGGAAAACCCTGGAGATCTTGGTGGATCAGGTCCATCAATGGTGAAACCTCCCTGCTATGGCCCTCTGGTTGCTCCACATTGGAAGGTCTAAGTTCATGGAAGGAAATCTAAGCAGGTAACTTCTCCCCTCCCCACTCACAGCAAGAGGAGCTCATTTGCNTGGTTGCTCATAAAGCCCTGTCTTCTGCAAAACCTGCTGGAGGGCGTTTGCTGGAGCTCCGCATTGGAAGGTCCAAGCTCATGGAAGGAAATCTAAGCAGGTAACTTCTCCCCTCCCCACCCACAGCAAGAGGAGCTCATTTGCTCTAGCTGGACCCAAGCAGGAATATTCTGACATCTCTGAACCTGACTAGGAGGTGAGGAGAACTGTTCAGTTCTGAGTTATATTTGGAGAGGAAGCTGATGGTCCCAAGAAGGGATGGGCTCAGGAAACGGGTGATTTCTTCTTCCTACACCTTCTGCTCCATGTCCTCTATCCTACTCAGTGCAGTGGAGGACACCCAGATTTCTGTCCTTTCAGCACTGCCCCTGTTGGGGGAAATCTGGGTGACATGGGACATTTTGTTAATGTTGCTCCTAGTAACTTTTTCCTTCAGGTCATGGAAATTTCAGTGATTTGTTTAGCTCCTCTTACAATCATCTGGAGGTTAATGTTCTCCCTCCTGCTCCCACCTTTTTCAGCATTTTTATACAATTTTCTGTCCCCGACACCACTGTCCCTGCTGAGTGCCCGGCCCAGGTGCCCATACCCAGCCCGTGGCTCCTCACAGCACTCAGACAGGGCAACCTTGAGCAATTCCCCTGCTCGGACAGCCCCTGGAAAGCTGCTTTCCTCCCAACACGGCACTAGTGAGGGCGGCATCCCCAGAGCCCCCAGCCCATGCAGCAGCGCGGCAGCCCAGCACGGAGGTCTTTGCTCCTGTTCCTCCTTTCCCCCTCGCCCCCCGGCCCTGCCTCCCGGCCTTATCTTCTGTTGTCTCCTTGCCGAAGAGGAGATAAAAGTAATTCTTATGGATGCTTCCCGGCGGACGCCTGCCGCCTTCCCCCCGCGCCCCCCCAGCGTCTCCCTGCTCCGTCCAGATAAAGGGTGAGGACCGAGCACATGTCATTTTCTTTGTGCAAAATCAATATTCAGCAAAGTTTATCTGTCCGACATAGCGGGGAGCGCTAATTTCATCCGCGTCAATTACTTTGATGAACGCGCACGCTGCTCAGGGTGCGAGGACAAGATAAAAGAATTACCGAAATATAAAGCAGAGCCCCTGCATGCGCCAGGGCCCATCCCTGCCGCCCCCTCCAGCCCCCCGGGGTCGTGGCAGCTGCTGGAGCCCCCGGTGAGGCCGGTGACGGAGCACGGAGATGGGGTCCCCGGGATGGGGATGCTGCAGAGCTGGCAGGTCCCGTGGCGCTGGATGTCCCTGTCACCACGATGCTGCTGGTGCAATGGGCTGGGTGGCAAATGGACAAAATTTGAGCAAAAAAAAAAAAAAAGAAAAAAAGAAAAAAGTGCTTATTGTAGCTGGGGATGCTTTGAGCAAAAAAAGAAACCCAAAAAAGTCATAGTTGTAGCCAGGGACATGTTGCACCGTGAGCTGCATGTTGCAAGGTGCAACCAAGCCGCTCCATGCAAGCTGTGTGTGGGTTTCCCATGCCCAGATTGGGAGTCACAGATACATTGACCGTTTCCAGAGCTGCTTCCTTCGCACCGTGACCTCAGACCAGAAGGAAGCAGCTGTCGGCGCCCAGCTCGGTGCAGCCCAGCACAAGCGGCCTTGGATATTAGCAGAGGTGCCAGGGTCTGTCCCAGGAGCCCAAATCAAAGCACCCGCTTGGCGACAGCAGCGCTGCAGCTGTGATCACCCAGAGCAAATACTGAGGTCAGGAAAATGTGGCTTAAGGAGAAAAAAAAAAAAGGAAAAAAAAATCTCTCATGCTCTTTTGCAGGGCGCTGGAGCGATTTCCACGGCTCAGCTCGTTCCCGGGAAGTCACGGTAATTTGCCCACACTTGGTGGTGTCCCCATTTCCAAGCTCACGGAGCCGCTTGTCCTCAGGCAGGCCCAGGGACAGGAGAGCCCCTAGGTGACCCCAGAGCTTGCCCAATATGTTCAATATTTGCCCGTTTGCCAGCGGCACAGCAGCAAAATAGATGTAACGGGAGAAGGCCCCAGCTAGGAAGGGACATGGGCCTAAAGGCATCAGGTCCCCACCTGGGCTGTGACGCAGACTGGGGGGACCCTTGGGTTCTGCAGGGCACAGGTGCCCTGCTCTGATGTCCCCAGGGCCCCTGGCACACGGTGGGGCTGGGTAGGGCCTGCAAATCCCAGCCTGGAGGTCAGGAGGAGAAAGGAGGCTGAGGACATCAGCCCAAACTGCAGCATGGTCTGAACTGGGGACGGAGGGGCACTGGTGGCCTGGCTGGGCGGTGGGACCCGGCCTGGGCACCCTGGCCAGGGGCTGTGGTCCTGCTCCCTCGGGGATGGCACCCCTTGCCCATCCTCCTCCCCCGCTCCCTGCACCTCCCTCCCGTGTACCCCGCATTGCATCCCCCCATAGCGCCCTTGCACCTCCTCGTACACCTCTTGTCCCCCCTGCACTCTCCTTACACCCCCCCCGCACCCTCTTGACCCCTGCTCACTCCCTTGCACCCCCTGCACCTGCCCAGACCCTCCTTCCACCCCCTTGACCTCCTCCTCACCCCCCCTTCACTCCCCCTGTCCCCTGCACATCCTTGCATCCTTCCTGCAGCCTCTCTGCACCCTCTTGTACCCACCCTGCACCTCCCTTGCCCCCCTCCTCACCCCCTTGGACTCCCTTGGACCCCCCCTTGCACCCTCTGCCCCCTCCTTACACTCCCCTGCACTGTCTTGCACGCCCCCACCCTCCCGCCTTTACCTTCCCTTGTCCCCACCTTGGACCCTCTCCCTTGCACGGCCTTGGCCCCCCTAGCGCCTCTCTCCTTGCATCCCCCCCTGCACTCGCCCCTTGCACCCCCTTGTACTGCTCCTTGTCCCGCCTTGTACTCCCTTGGACCCGCCCCTATCCTCCCGGACCCTCCTGCCCTCCCTCTCCCCCTTGTGCCCCTCTCCTTGTCCCCCTCTTTGCCCCCCGTCCCCCCTCCCCGGGCCGCAGGTGCCTCTCTCCAGGCGGGCCCCAGGGGGAGCCACCGCATCGGGCTAAGGGGACCCGCACGGAGCCGCTGCGAGCGCCGCCGGCCCCCGCGGCCCCTGCAACCGGGACCCCGTGTCCCCAGCGGGGCGGCCGGGGGCTCCCCGGGCTCCCCCCGCGCTGCTCCTGCGGGCGCAGAGGTCCCTGGACACCCCCCGGCATCAAGAACGGGGGCAAAAGTGGGAAAGAGAGTGGGGGAAATGCAAGTTACACAAAGGACGAGCGTGTCGCAAAGGCCACCGTTATTGTGGCACGGTGCGCACCAAAAAGCAACCGTCCAACTCCCCCCCAGCAAACACGCCAGCTTAAAAACTGCCTGCTGAGGAATGATTCTATTTTGGAGATAATTTGGAATCGTGTAATTATTCGCTTGTTGTTTTTTTTTTTTTTTTTTTTTTTTTTTTCCCCTTAAAATTATACTTTGTTAAGAGCTCTTCAAGGGCCTTACTGCAAGTGCCGAATAGGAAAGTCTGTCTAATTAGTACTGCTTTGTTTGGAAAGACTCGTCCTTTTTTATTATTATTTGCAACAAGCCGAAGGGAGCCGCGTGCGCCCGCGTGCAGCAGCCGCTGCTTTGGTGCGTTCCTGCTTGATGCAGCTGAAGATTTAAAGATGGATGTTGGGATATGAGGTCCCACCTCAAGGGACGTGTGTCTGTCCAGAGGTGCCACGTGCAGCCGGTGGCAGCAGCGGTGATGGGTGTCACAAGTGCCACCCATTCAGCTGGTGGCTCCCTAGAGTCGGTCCCTGCTCTGCCTGGCTCTTGCCCAGCACCTTCCTTGGATCCTGCTCTGCATCCTGGCTTCCCTGCTCCAATAGGCGCTTCCCAGGGCATGGGCTCGCTAATCCGCCTGCTCCCTGACCTTGTCCGTAATTCCCGTCCTTTGTGCCCAGGCTTCCCTTGGAAGCCCTCCCGGCCGGGGGGAAGGACCCGGATCCGCGCGCGGCCCCATCCCCCTTGGTCCCGCGGCTCGGCTGGCCCCCGCTCCGGCAGCGAGCACAAAGCTGCCGCCCGGATTATCTTCATTTCCATATGGAGAGCTGTGTAAGCCGGTTCAATGCATGGCCGGGCATTTTGTTCACAACTTTGCAGCAAGCGGGAGCAAAACCCGCTGGGGAAATTACCCATTCAGCTCCGCTCACCTTGTGCGCGCGCACGGATGCTGAGATGCGGCCCCGCTCGCTGTCCTCGGATCCTCGCTTGGGACACGCGTCGGTGCTGGAGAAGCAGGTGCCACCGGAGCGGGTGGCATCACCTTGGCCACTCCTGGGGCCGGATCCTGACCCGGCCTTGGCCCGAGCACCGTCCCCTGGGACCCTGCACCGAGCAGCTCTGTCCCCGTCCCTGTCCCCAGTGATGTCCCCGCTCGTCCTGACCTGCAGCCCCCTCTGCCGTTCGCGCCCGGCTCGGCCCCTGTTGGATCCTACAGCCTCTCCCTATCCCCGGGGTCCCAGGAGATCCTGACCCAGCCCTTGAGCCCAGCTGGGCCCCCCGGCTGTCCCCAACTCCGGTTCTGGTGGGCACGGAGAGGCCTCGTGGTGGGGACACTCCTGGGGACACTGGAGCTGGGAGCCGGGCTCTGCAAAGCCCCAGGCCCAGAGGAGCAGAGGGCACCAAAACCCAGCACAGGGCGGGGATGTCCCGTGTCCCCCCACTGAGCAACCCCTGGGGGCTTTTGCGTTTGCTGCACCCTGCAACTTGGTTTTGTTTCCAGGAAAAGGAAAGGAAAGGAAAGGAAAGGAAAGGAAAGGAAAGGAAAGGAAAGGAAAGGAAAGGAAAGGAAAGGAAAGGAAAGAAAAGAAAAGGAAAGAAAAGAAAAGAAAAGAAAAGAAAAGAAAAGAAAAGAAAAGAAAAGAAAAGAAAAGAAAAGAAAAGAAAAGAAAAGAAAAGAAAAGAAAAGAAAAGAAAAGAAAAGAAAAGAAAAGAAAAGAAAAGAAAAGAAAAGAAAAGAAAAGAAAAGAAAAGAAAAGAAAAGAAAAGAAAAGAAAAGAAAAGAAAAGAAAAGAAAAGAAAAGAAAAGAAAAGAAAAGAAAAGAAAAGAAAAGAAAAGAAAAGAAAAGAAAAGAAAAGAAAAGAAAAGAAAAGAAAAGAAAAGAAAAGAAAAGAAAAGAAAAGAAAAGAAAAGAAAAGAAAAGAAAAGAAAAGAAAAGAAAAGAAAAGAAAAGAAAAGAAAAGAAAAGAAAAGAAAAGAAAAGAAAAGAAAAGAAAAGAAAAGAAAAGAAAAGAAAAGAAAAGAAAAGAAAAGAAAAGAAAAGAAAAGAAAAGAAAAGAAAAGAAAAGAAAAGAAAAGAAAAGAAAAGAAAAGAAAAGAAAAGAAAAGAAAAGAAAAGAAAAGAAAAGAAAAGAAAAGAAAAGAAAAGAAAAGAAAAGAAAAGAAAAGAAAAGAAAAGAAAAGAAAAGAAAAGAAAAGAAAAGAAAAGAAAAGAAAAGAAAAGAAAAGAAAAGAAAAGAAAAGAAAAGAAAAGAAAAGAAAAGAAAAGAAAAGAAAAGAAAAGAAAAGAAAAGAAAAGAAAAGAAAAGAAAAGAAAAGAAAAGAAAAGAAAAGAAAAGAAAAGAAAAGAAAAGAAAAGAAAAGAAAAGAAAAGAAAAGAAAAGAAAAGAAAAGAAAAGAAAAGAAAAGAAAAGAAAAGAAAAGAAAAGAAAAGAAAAGAAAAGAAAAGAAAAGAAAAGAAAAGAAAAGAAAAGAAAAGAAAAGAAAAGAAAAGAAAAGAAAAGAAAAGAAAAGAAAAGAAAAGAAAAGAAAAGAAAAGAAAAGAAAAGAAAAGAAAAGAAAAGAAAAGAAAAGAAAAGAAAAGAAAAGGAAAGGAAAGGAAAGGAAAGAAAAGAAGAGAAAAGAAGAGAAAAGAAAAGAAAAGAAAAGAAAAGAAAAGAAAAGAAAAGAAAAGAAAAGAAAAGAAAAGCAGCACCTTTATCAAACCTCCTGCTGGGCCTGTGTGGCTCCCAGCAGATGGGGGCCAGAGCTGGGCACTGGCACTGACCACGTCTGCTGTTGCCACTTCAGGGAGCATCGAGGCACTCTGCATTTTCCCCCTTTTCCCGGCTTTTTCCCCCATTTTTCCCCACCCTCGCCCCCACCACAATCATGGGGCTGTGGGCCGCTCTCTACAACAGCTCCCGCGAGGAACAAAGATGGCAGCTGCTGCGGGAGTGAGGGGAAACGGGGAGGAAGGAGGAGAGAATCGGATGGAGGGGAAGTAAATAAAAAAAAAGTAAATGAAAAGCATTAAGGAAGGGGGCAGCGCTGGGGGCAGGAGCATCTCAGTGCTGGTGCAGTAAGGGAGGGAAAAGGGCGAACGTGGAACTAGCCGGGCTGAGGAGCATGGGGAAAAAAGGGGGAAAAAAGGTGCTAAAAAGGGGGAAAAAAAGAAGAGTTTTCAGGCCGAGGTGCTGACAAGTGCAGGCCCCAGGACAGGGGGCTTAGGCGGTACCGCTGCCTGCGTCTCTGTGCGTGTGTGGGTACGTGTGCCATGTGCCCCTACTGCTCGCGGGATGCTCGTGGTGTCACCTCCGTGTCCCCCCTGTGTTTGGAGGCGGTTTGGGCGCAAGGGGGCCCAGAAGAGCTGGAACACTTGGGTTTGCGCACGTGGGTTTGCACGGAAGGGCTTGCACACGGCTTCGCACCCGTGAATTTTCCAGACCACCTTTGCGCGGCTGTGGGAGGGCCCTTCCAGTCACCACAACAGTCCTCAGCCCCTCCAGCACCACCAGGAGACCCTGGTCCTTGGTGGCCTCTCAGATCCTTGGCTCCCGTGGGGCTACCTAAGGGCAACGCGTGGGCGCCGGAGCCGCGTGCTCGGAGCGTGGGCTCCGGCCGGGATCCCACGGCCGCTCGCGAGGGCTGCAAGACACAGGCAGGTCCTTCCGAGCGAGGGGCGGATCAGAATCAATTACAAAAAATAAATTAAAAGGTGCCTGTTATAATTAAAATCCAATTTTTCACTGACATGGGCTTTTTTTTTCTTTTAATTTGAGAGAATTACTTTTTGCCTTAAAAATTTAATCAAATCAAAACTAAAGTTGAAATTGTGGCAAACCTATGTTAAAGCCCCAATTTAGTCTAATCTATTGAAATTACATTAAATATATATATATATATTCAGAGAGAGATAACTGTACATATTTGCTGTCAAAATTTTAAAGAATTTTACATTACCAAACCAAGGAAAGTCAGCAGTGAACTACCTAAAATGGGAGCTGATGGGGAGGAGGTTTTGCTAATAGCGCCCTATGTGAGGAGAGTGATTTTATTTCATTTTGATTTTCCCAAACAGTTCATTCAAGTTGAGCGATGCGGGTGATGATTTAAGGCCAGAAACTGTTTTTTGGTGCCTGTTTGAACTGTTTTTTGGTGCCTGTTTGGGCACAATGAAGGGTGCAAGAGGGGAAGTCCATCGGGTGCCCAGTGGTGGCCGTGGACCATGGGTTCTGTCCCCTCTCCATGGATGACATGGGATAAAGAACCTATTTAAAAGAGAAAACTCACATTTAGGAAATGTAAGACCTTTGGGTCATAGGAGCTTGGGTGATTTAAGGTTTTAAGAAATACTTGCCCAAACCCAATTTTTGTCAATGTTTGATTGAATTCCTTCTCACGATGATGCAGAAATTAACAACTGCCCGTGGAGGAGGAACGTGCCCTGGCCTGGCCGTGCTGCTTGGTCCCCTCCCCATCCCCATCCGCATGGAACCTCCGCAGATAACCTTCTGCAGGGTCCCTAGGGAGCGGAATATCCCTGCCGGAGGATGCGGCGACAAATGAGCCCAATCCGCCTAATCTCCTTATCGCTGCCGGCCGCCGGCCCCGGCATCCGCGCGGCTCAAAGCCAAGGGGACAGCGGGCGGCACCTCCGCAGCCCCCTCCCCTCCAAGGGCCCTTTTCCCTCTGTTCCAGATTGCGATTCCCTGGCAGGAATCCTGCGGGATGCTCCAGGTGCCTCCCCGCCTCCCGTCCCTCCTTGCTGCTCTCCATCCCTGTCCGCGTCTCCCGTCTCCCTCCCTCTCCGGGGCTCTTTGTGAGCCCCGCTCCATCCACCCATCCCTGCGTGTGCCGCTAATTTCTGATTAATACGTTCTTAGCCGAGGCGAGGGGAGGGAGGCAGGGGGAAAAGAAGGAATCTTCTAAATAAATCATTTAGTCATGTGAGGAGCTAATCTCCAAGTGACGGCCTGTGTTTATCTAGTTTTTAGCAGTGCATGTTAAATAGTGATATGGGACTCGTTTTTTTTTTTTTTTTTTTTTCTGTTGTTTATTTTTTTGGTGATTCTTTTTTTTTTTTTTTTTTGTTTTTTTTTTTTTTATTTTTTGTTTGTTTTTTTTTTTTTTTTCCTTTTTTTTTTTTTCCTGCTGGAGCTGCTGTGAAGGGATTTTTAACTTCATTTCCCAGGAAGAGAAATGGTGAAAGGAGAGATAAGGCCCCTGGGTTGCCCCCCCTTAAGCAGTAGTCGGAGCGGCTAAAGGGCTGGTGCAGAGCGGCCACGGCCACCAGGTGCTCCTGGGGCCGGAATGTGGATGCCAAGATGGATAACGATTCCCTCCTGGTGTTTATGAGGAGAAAAGGAGCCAAATTCCAACCCCTCAATGACCAAGGAGCTGATAGGGAGGTGGGCGGTGAGAGAAATGGGGTGGGTGGAAGGATCTCCATAGATCAACTTGGAAGGTTGGAGGGTGGAAGAATCCCCATAGGTCAACTTTTTGGGGCATCTGTTTCCTTCTCAGCAGATCCTCAAGATGTTCTGCATCCCTGGGAAGCAGCAGCTCTTTCAGCAGTCGCTGGAAAACCCTCGGAAACCCTTCAGGTTGCAGGGCAGGAGTCACCCGGACCTGCCGAGGCTGCGGCGGGCGCGGAGCGGGAGCCGCCGGCGCCTGCAATTCATCCCGGAGCAGTAAACCCGCGGCTCGAGGGCGGTGATTTAAACGGCAGCCGGCACAAATCCGGCCCCGCTTCCCGCTCCCGCAAGGAGATTGATGCGCTCGCGGGCCGGCCTCCCTCATTCCCGTCCTCACGGCCTCCTTGGCACCGCATCCCCGGGAACCCGCAGAGCCGTGTGAGCTCATGGCAGCGGCACCGCTGTCCTGGGGACAAGGGGCACCCTGCTTCCCATGTCCGCATCCCCAAAGCCTGCTGCTGCCACCGGCCCATGGAAAAGCTCTGGGAATGTCCCCTGCACAAAGGCCAAGGCAGCCTCTTCCCATTGATGGAGGGAAATATCAGCAAAAAATAGGAAAAGAAAAAAACAACATTTCTCCCCAGTTTCTGCTCTTCAGCTTGAGGACAACCTGGGAAGAAGAGGGCAAAAAGCAACGCTCAAAAACGCAGTGATGAGGGGAGGAAAAACGTGCCGGCTGCAGGGAAGTTCCCTCCGCTCACTGTCTCCTCCGGCTGCGCTGGCGCCGCGTGTGTCACCAGGTCCCCGAGTAGCGCCGGGCTCCTGTCCCCCGCGGCACCCCCGGCTCGTCCCCCTCCGGCAGCTTCCTTGGGCGGGATGGCGGGAACAGCTGCCAGCGAGCCGGGAGCTAATGGCTGCCTGGAGAGCACTTAGTGGATAATTAATATTTGCGGCGCAGGGCTGTGATTGCTCTACATCTTCCTCCCGACAGCGGCGCGGGGCGGCCGCCCCCGGCGCACCGGGAAATCTGCGGCTGCGGCTGGAGTGGGGCCTGATCCAGCTGGGATGGGAGCGGGATGAACCCCCCTGCCTGCTCTTAGTCCCTTTGCCTTGTGCTTTGTGGTTCCCGGTGGGAAGGGTTGGAGAAGGGAAGTGTTGCCGTTTGGCTGCAAGAATCCCAGTGCACTGCATGGCTCCGATCCTGCTTCCCTGTGCTGGCAGGGAGGCCAGAGAGGGAGAAATATGGGTAGGAGTATGGCAAAACCCAGGAAAGGGGGTTGCTTCCCGGTCAGGAACACCAGGAATGTGCCCGGACTCCATTGGCGCAGGTGTGCACAAAGACTCGTTTTCCCTATGGCCTTAGCTGACACCTTCCCACTCACCTTTAAAAAACATTCCCAGCTCCAATCTGCCTTTCCCAGACAGACCCCAGCAGAGGCCCAAGCACTCTCTGAATCTCCTTAAACATCCATGCACCTGAAACTGCCCTTTCCAAGCCCTTTCCGCCTCCCTCCCCCATTCGGCCTGATGCTCCCCCTTTCTTACGGAAAGCCCGAGGGCTGCTGCAGGGGCTGCCACTTGTGGGGACCCTGTGAAGTCACTCGCATTGGTGGCACGAGCTGGGCAGGTCTCAGCCTTGCACAATGGCTGCAGGCGCCCGGGGCCTGGGAGGAAAGAGAAGGAGAGAGGGAAGGTTGGGATGGAGAGGAGGAGAGCAAAACACTTGCAAGTGATGGCACCAGCTGGGGCTGCGTAAAGGATGCACTGGGAAGAGCGATGCCACCAGGGCAACCATGTCCACGCCGAGACCCATCCCAGTGGAGCAGCCCTAAGGACAGGGACACTGCAGATGCACTGCAAATGGACAGGGATAGTCCGGGATGCCGTGGATGCACAGGGATGCTGTGTGTGGACAGGGATGCTAGGGATGGATGGGGATGCTCTAGGGATGGATGGGGATGCTCTAGGGATGGATGGGGGTGCTCTATGGATGGATGGGGATGCTCTATGGATAGGAATGTGGCTGGGACAGCACACAAGGGCAGCCACAACCCTGACACCTTGGCCTTGGCCATTCCCTCCTTCCCCGTGGGGCTCCCCGGAGCAGTCGCGGAGCTGCAGGGCACCAGCTCCCGCTGCCGGCTGGGGCGCGATCCGGCCCCTGCTCCGTTATCCCTCTGGCTTGTGCTGTCCCCGCGGGCGCGGAGCCGCGCGCACCCGGAGCCGAGCGCCTTATCGGCGCTGGACGCGGCTGTCGCGCTCCTCCCTCCCTAACCCTCTTAGCCTTAATCCCCGCTCTAATGCCGCTTGCGAGGGGGCTCGGAGCGCCGGGGCTGCCGTGGCCGCTCCGCATGCGCCCGCGCGGGGAGCACCGGTTTCCCTGGCCAGGGCGGGAGCCGGCAAATCTGCGTCGCGGAGCTAAAGCGATTGCCACGTGGGGCCGGGAGCAGCTTCCCGCGGGGAGACGGGGATGGGGGACGCAGGGATGGGTTTTGTCCCTGCTCACAGCAGTGGCTCCCACACAAGGACCCGGAGCAAAGCACTCGGAGGAGCGATATTGGCCATGTTGACAGGATGGAAAGGATGGAGAGGAGGGAAAACACCTTGGCAGGGGGTACCGGCTCCTATGTTCCCCCGGCTGCATCCAGCACCCTCATGGATCCACCCCGATTTCCCCGGGTCCCCCAAGTGACTGTGGCCCCGAGCAGCATCGTGGCCCCCCTGCAACCCACCCCGGGCCAGCGGCCCCCGCACCCCCGGGACTGGCACCTTCCTGCTCCGCTCTAAATTAATCAACCCCCGAGCCCCTGTATTAATACTGTGGTGGGAATTAAAATCATGCGACGCATTAAAGATGTAATTTAAAATTAATAACTCATAATTATTTATCATGGCGTATCAGCGGGGCTATGAATTTTCGCTCCTCGCCCAGTGTTCATTTCCTTTCCTTTCCTTTCCGCTTTTTTTTATTATTATTTCTTTTTCCCTTCCGCCCCCTAATAGCCACTGGACCCTTAGGAATATCCGTGAGGGGTTTGGGGGAATGCTGAGCTTAAGGGAACCTCAGCCCCCGCCAGCAGAGCTCGACCTGCCTCTTCCTCCTCCTCCTCCTCCTCTTCCTTCCTGAAGCAGCCGCGGACAAGGGCAAAATCCATCCAAATCCCCCAAAGCCACTGGACAAAGCTGGCACAGAGGGGAGGAAGATAAAAAAAGGAGGAATGCGCAGCTCTGTCTCTTTAAAAATAAATAAATAGATAAAGACTAAAGGGAAAAAAAAAAAGCAATAAGTATATGCAAATGTGTTGAGCCGAACATCGCTGTCTGTGAAACAGATGAGGGAGAAAGTGCTTGAAGCTAGAGAGGAGCGAGGCAGCCAGTGCTGACCCCGGGGTTAATAATTTTTACTTCTCCATCTCATTCCCTCCATAAAAAAAAAAAAAAGGAGGAAAAAAAACCCCGGGGGAGGCGGCAGCTGGAGGGCCGGGAGCTGGGGCGGCAGCGGGGACGTGGGGACGCGGTGGCTGCGCTGGGACAGCACAGGGACCCGGCGCTTGGGCTTGGGGTGTTTTGGCTTGAGCGAGGCCGGTTCCTGTCGTGTGGTCGGGAGGCTCCTCCAGCAAGGCCAGGGGACGGTTCATGTCCCTAAAGCCTCGGAAACTGCCCCAATAATTTAAACGAGAAGGCAGCAGAGCACGACCAAGTGCAGACTTGGCTGCCCTATTTTTGCTGCAAAGCAACCCAAACGTGTCGCAGCCTCCAGAAAAAACCAACATCTGGGTTTGCCCTATAGACCCGGAGGATTTTAAGCTGCAAAAGCCACCAAGTTCCAGCCAGCCACCCAGGGGACCCAGGGACGCACATCTGGACCTGGGTAAAACACTGGGCGAAGCCCCAAATAGTTAACAGGACTCCATGTGCATGCAGAGATGCTGCCCAGGAAACTTTTCCCAGCTTTTTTCCATCTTTTTTTCCAGTTGGTTCACACCATTAGCGTCCCACTGGCATCATCTCCGCGTGGAGCTGCGGCCCAGCTGCTGCACTGGGAATCGTGTCCTGGTCGCCCCTTCCTCCTCCTCCTCCTCCTC
>VWPW01021472.1:0-43318 GCA_013389825.1 Crypturellus undulatus
AAAGAGGGGGCAAATGAGGGGGTCAAATGGGAGGGGGGTAAATGGGGGGGCTGCCCCCCCATGGGGCGCTCAGGGCAGCAGCCCCAGCCCCTTGGGAGGTTTGGGGGGCTCTAGGGGGGCTGACCCCCTGCCCAGCCTGGGAATGGGGACCCAGGACCTCAACTCACCCCTCCTCCTGCCCTGGGGGGCAGGGGAGACCTCCCTGCTCCCCCCCAGGACCCCCCCATTTCCCCCCCCAGCTCCCGCAGACAGAGCCGCCGCATCCAGTCCAGCTTTCCTAGGCCGGGTTTATTGGAAAACACCTGCAGCTTCCGGGAGGGAGAACAGTTCGGCTAGGGGGGGAAAAGGCGGAGGAGCCGGGCTACGTCTCGTACAATACCTTAAATAGAATACAAATATAAAATGAGAGAGTAAAATATTTACAGGAGCAATGGCATACACACACTGCTGCCCCCGGGGCGGGAAAGGCTGCCGTGAGAACAGAAGATTCTGCTTAAACCAGAACAAGGAGGAAAATTTTTACAAGAGGGGAAGGTTTTCCACACCAGTCTTTTTTTTTTCCATGTGTTTTTCTCTCCTTCCCAAAGTCCCTCCTGTCTGTGCACCAGGCGGCAGAAGTCGCAGGGTGGGAAATGTCCTTCGGCAGGATAAGGGGCAGCGCTGTCCTGCGCCGGGTGAAGGTGACAACGTGGTGACCCTGCCGGAACCAGAAGCGCCGTTTTCTTCCAAAGGGGCTTTTCTAGGTTCGGTTCAACCCTTTCCGCTAGGAACTAAGACATCACAGTGGGTTATCGGACACACGAGTGTTTCCTTCCAGAGAGAAAAATATTTACAAGGAGCTAAACTCATTTTCCTCTGCCAGCAGCAACGCCTGAGGACCCCTTCAGCTTCACGAATCGTAATAGGAAGAGACTAAAGTTCTTCAGAGATTTAAGAAAATAATTTTAAAAATCTGTTGGGGAAAAATGCTCACTGGTGGCAGGGTACTCAATACACCCCAGTCTCAGCTCTTTTCTGCAGGGTCACAATTTCAAACTGCACGTGAATAATAATAATAATCTCCCGTCCTGGCTCCAACCTGTCCTTCTGCAAGGAGCTCGGGCCTCAGCGATGGGCTGGGGACACGGGGAGGTGAGGAGATGCCCAGGAGATGCCTCAAAAGGAGAGCACAGAAATCAGTCCTGCAGCCCCAAGGTTGTGCCTGGGCACCGGGCGCCTGTTGGGACCACGCCAACAACTGACCACGGGGGTCACACAGGTGCCCGGCGGGCACTACGTTAACTAAAGCTGACAGTCGGTGTCTTAATATTGCTCTGGGCAGCTGTCGCTCCGCAGCAGCAGAGGCAGCGGCTCAGGGGAGCGATTCTTGGAACCAAGAGGCACTTAAACCAATTCCTCGGATCCTGCAGCCTACGAGAATCGCGACTTCTCACCCCAGAATCCTACTCACATCAGCAAAAAGCACCAAAATCCCCACGCTTTGATAGAGTACGATAAACTGGGAAGGGGGGATTCTAGCTGTACTGTAGAGCTGCTGCTTTTCACACTGATATTGTATTATCCCTGATAATTGAAGAGAAATAAGGCTGGATGGGCTGACTCCAACCACCACCCTTGGCAGCATGTTTGGTCCAAAATGCTAGAATTATTCTGCTCCCTCCTACCCCTTCATTTTCATCCATTTGCCCTAGAAGAGTCAAATCAAAACGGTAACATACATAAATAAAAATCAAGAGTTGACATAGTAACTCCAGGCTTTAGTATCAATTGTCCAAGAAATAAGAACGCAAAAAACTTGAAAAACACCCAAAACAGTCTTGCCAAGGGGTGGGATGCAGGGTAGGGAAAGAAGCTTTCGGTTGAAGCCTTCAGAGCACCGCTGCCTCGGTAGATTCATTCACAACCTTCATAGCTTGCAGATGGACGTCTTTCTGGCCTGAAATAACGAAGTGCTTTGTCCTCCTGACGTTGAAGGCAGCCCCCAACAGTAACAGAACGGATGCGCAGGACTTGAACTCTGAACAGCAGGGAAATTTAGGACAACTGAGTGCAGATATTGCCAATTTCTACCAGTCCAACTGTGCTTTAAGACTCATTGCAAAGCCTCAGCTAGAAAAAAGATCATCTCGGGGTATCCAACAAAATATACATTTTTTTTTTTTTTTTTTTTGGAAACAGAAGATGCAGTTCAGCTGTCGATCATTTCAGAAAGTTCAAGGAGGAGGTCATCCTCGTCCTTCCCTGGGTCCAGATCAATTTCTGCTTCCAGTTTGCCACCTGAGATTTCCCAAATCAACTTCTCAAAGTCATCTTCTACCGATAAAGGTGCTTTCCCAGCCCCTGTGGAGCTCAGCCGGCGGGTTTTCACCACGGCTTGCGACGAAGTCGAGCTCGAGACCTCTGACTGTGCCACGGGACCAGCCTGGCTCACAGCGCTTGGGAGAACAAGAACCAACAGTCAGCACAGGATGCTCCTTAACTGGAGATACATTTTCTGGCAACCAGCTCTTAAAAATGCACTTAATCCCTTTTAATTTTGCACAGGGATTATTATTCAATTAAGTTGGGGCTACTCTACATTCCCATATACTAATGTTAGCACATAAATCCCTGAACTGAAAATGTATTGGTGAAAACAAAGCAGCTGGAGATCCAGTAAACAGTTCAATTTTTGTACCCAGAGACACTTTGCTACACTTACTAACTTGACCATTAATTTGACCATTACTCAATCTCTGCTAATACCTGCTTACTATTTTAGTTATTTTCTATGTCGTGCTCTGCAGACTTTGCTCCCAAATACAAGTTGATCCTCATCTACCACCTGTCTCTCACCCACCTCCAACTTCACTCCATCTTTATTCAGCTCTTCAGACAACCCAAGAAGTCACTGTCAACTTGCTGCATTTTCAGAGAAGTATTTAAATAAGAATTCTTCCTTGCTGCTGGATAATTCACTCAATTTGTCCTAGCAGAGTCTTATTTATTTATTTGATTTTGGCATTAATTATCTCAAAACTCTGATTTTTTTCCACACACAAAAGAACCTACAGTGCAACTGAAAGCTGCAGTGACCAAGAAAAAGAACCAAATTTTGGTTGTCACCTGTCTTTGGATTTTTCTCTTCCAGGTTTGGTGACCAGACTATCCTCCGGCAGGGCTGGAACAACAGCCTGTGAAGAAGCGAGACAATATTTATGACACACAAATAAATGATTTCTTAGTAGATGCTTCTTCCACATTGTTTCTTCTCTGGCATTGCTGAGCTTTAGCAAAATCCAGTATCAGGGTTAAGTTAATATTATTCCCAGGTCACAAACAACCTCATGTTTTTTAAGAACACAACATTAAAGGAAACTCCACATAGAAATCATAGAAGAATATTACAAAAGCACCATCATTTATCTAATAAAGTGTAGCAAGGCATAACATCATCTTTAGACCATTACTGGACTTAAGATGGACCAAAAGACCTATAGAACTCCTCTGTTTTCTATCTTTTATCCACAAGGGTGAAACAAAAACATCAATTTAGTGGCAGACAGCGTCCTTACCAGAGCTGCTTTTTTAGCTGGTGGTTCCCCTGTGTCCCCATCGCTGCTGCTCAGTGGCNGGACTTAAGGTGGATCAAAAGACCTATAGAACCCTACTGTTTTTTATCTTTTATCCACAAGAGTGAAACAAAAACAATTTAGTGGCAGACAGTGTCCTTACCAGAGCTGCTTTTTTAGCTGGTGGTTCCCCTGTGTCCCCATCGCTGCTGCTCAGTGGCTTCACAGCTGCCACAGCAGAGGGATGGCTCTCCGCTGCCTTACATTTCAGGGCCTGCTTTACAGGGGAGGTGGCTTTCCCGTCCGATGGTTTCACGTTCACCTTGGATTTGGCTAGAACAAAAAGATAAGAGCTGACATCATCTGGGCCACAAGAAATATCCAGATCCTTCCTGCAATCCTTCCTCACATCATTAAAATATATCTGCTCACTAGAATTGCATTGCCATTTTTCACATCCTCAACAACCCTTTAGAAAACCTGTAATCAACACTTACTTTTAGCTTTCCGGTCCAGAGACTGAGATGCCTGTTTCCCTGAGGACACAGCAGCATCCTTTCCTGCGCTGTCAACCCCATCTTCCTGGGATTTCACCAATAACCTCTTTGCAGTCTGACAATTTGGCCCTGACGCCACAGTGGATTCAGGACTCCCACATGCTGGGGTTTTAGCTGCTTTTTCCACAGTGGATGACACAGCAGCCGCTTCCTTCGCAAGTTTCTCCTCTTGCTGTTGTTTCAGTTGCCGCTTCTCCCTCATGATCTCTTCCAGGCTCTTCACCTGAACTTTAGAATTAGCTGCACTCTGATCAGAGGACTAGAAAAACATAAAACAAGAGGAACAATTGGACAAAAGTCTATACAGATTCCATTAAGAAAATACGATTGGCCATCCCTCTGCAAAGGGCTCCATGTCTAGCACAATACATTAGCATAATTCAAATTGATTTTTTTTTCTTGCTATGAAAATATAGTTTCATATGGCTGCAATTCCCAGCATAACAAGTTTCTTCAATACAGCAAAAGGTTCCAGCTGTAATCTCTTCCATTCTTGTTAAGCAACAGCCAGGCAAACTCCTAATACAGCACTCACTGATAGACTGCTTACCTCTAATACAAAGTTCTATTTTTTTCTTATTAAAATGTTTGTCTAAGGACTTAAAAACCTCTTTGAGTCTGTCAGACTAAGTCACCGAGAACAAAAACATTTGCTCCCAATTAACCATTAGATTAAATCTTGTGCTAATAGGATTTCTTATTGATTTTCAGGTTTAACAAATGACAAGTTTGAGGGCACAATGTTGCCCTAACTATTGGAAGTGATAGGATTTAGACTTCAATTCAGCCCTTTTCCCAAACAGGGAAAGATGGGAGCACACCCAAGCTCAGCACAGCCAGTTACAGATCAACACGACAGGACAAAACTCACCAGCTTTTGTATGAATGTATACACATATACATTCCAAACGTACATATACACACACACAAATAATTTTGCTCAAGACTCACCTCTGGAGGTGAAGGGACAGCTTTGGGAGGAGGTTTGCTCACTTCCACTACCTTCTTCTCTCCTCTTCTGCCAGGTGCTTGAAAAACAAAGAAAAATAATTGCCAAAAGCAGAAATAAACAAACCTGGTCACTTTTTTTCCCCTGGATTGTTAAGTTTTCTCATGTCTAACAATGAAATCAAGGGAAAGGCTACAGCACATGTTCATGCACAGCCCATTTTATTACCTATTAGCTTTGTGATCCGTAACAATCTCCTCCCTGCCGGTGCAGGTTCGGGCTGGGCTGGTGGAGCTGGAACATTTTCTGCACTCTGTTGCATCCGCAGAGCTTTCTCCTGCTTGATTTCTTCCAAGGTTTTAATACGCACCTCTCCTCCTGACTTGGCTTTACCTGTCGGCTCTTCTGGCTGCACTTTGCCAGGCACGGACGGAGTTTGCACGCTCTGCTTCTTGGCATCGCTCTCAGCCTTTGCCTTCACAGATGACTCTTCTGCCTTTTGCTTCTGTTCTGCTTTTTGCTTCTGTTCTTTTTGCTTCTGTTATAAAGTTAGAATGTGTTTTTTTTCAGCTAGGGCCTCTGAGAAAGTTTTGATGCGAACTGCAGCGGAAGGTCTTGCCCCTGGGCTGGGATCTTCAGTTCCACAGGGCCGTTCAGGCTGAGGTTTAGCTTGAGGTTCACCTCGTCTCTGACCGGCTCTCTCAAGACGGATTTCTTCCAGAGTTTTCACATGGATCTCCCCTGCTGGCTTAGCAGCTTTCTCTGTTATCATCATCAAAAAAACAAGAAAAAGGGTTCAGCACAACCAGGTCCCCAAAGTTGGTCACAGTACTAAGGGAAGCTAATAATCTTGAGTATCTAAACTGTTTCTCTTCCTCAGCATCTCTAATGTTGGCACTTGATAGTGATTCTGTTCCATTTGGGCCTTAGCGTGTTCATATATTCATGGCCCAAAGCAGGAACATGAAATCTCCGAGGCACAAGTGAAAAAGAAACACTCCTCAAGAACCAGACCTCTGCCAGTAGCCAGAGAGCTTTAACACTCAAGCAAAGGGCATCAGGCATTTTTTAAAACTAACTTTGAGGTCTGTGTGGAAGTGGTAGAGGTTCATGGAAAGGAAAGGCAGATTTAGCATCTAGTTATTACCTGTCTCTGTACTAGTCTGTTCAGAAGGCAAACCCAGCCTCTCCTTCAGAGACCTGGGGACTTGAACTACAAGAGAGAACAGACACAATTAGGCAGGCTGCATAAACCTCAACTTTGTGCTTCCACCTCAAAAGCAGAGGGCAGATTGCTTCACTGGGATTCAAAGCAACCTTGAGGCCCCAAAGAAAACAAAGAGAACCAGAAGAGGAAAGCACAAATGGAAAGCCTAAACTGAGGATATGTACATCAAAAGTAGGTATCTGTTTAAAAGTTGTACCTCTCTTTGTTGCCTTTTCAGTGTTTTCCAGACTCTCTATCTTCTTTCCTAGCCTTTCAGCAAGGCTGCGCTTCAGTGGAAGGCCACCTTCATCAGCTTCAGGCAGAGAGAAAACAGGGAAAACTTTAAGAACATTTCTCCAATGGAAAAAGAACAGCCAAGAGGAAATTTCATTTTTTTTTTCAGATATAGTTTCTTGTATTTGTCCACCAGTTGCTAATGCAATTTGTCATTTCTACAACCAAAGTTCATCTCTGCCAGATGTATTTGCTTCTCTGAAAACACCCTTGAAGGGTCTTCTCAGAAACACCCTTGAATCTAGATGAAAGCATCCGAATAACAGCTCACAAGAAGCTCTTACCCAGCGAGCTTTTCCGTTTTCCCGCTCTCTCTCCAAGGTTCAATCGAATTACAGGCTCCTCCCCTAAAACAGCAAAGTTTGGACTTTAGTTCAGATAAAACAGTAGCCATCAAAAATGTTATCTGTAAACCTTCATTTATACACCTATTCTGAACCCCTCTCGCCCAAATATTACAAGAATACCATATTTTGAGAGTCAAAACATACAATCTAATATCTCACCTGTAAAAATCACTTAGAAAAATACTAATAGTCTGAGTCCTTGGTTCAACATCCTGCAAAGCTAGTGACTAATGAACCAGAGCACGTGTGAAAGCTACACTTTAAGCAGGACAGAAGGTTACACCTCATGTAATAAGCAAGAAAAATACTATGTGCAAACTCTTATCACAGTACTGTTCACAAATGCCACTGCTGTCCCCTTTACTGCTTCAAAAATTGTTTTTTTTGTGTGTGTATAACACTATCTTCTGTAGCTCTTTCCCATTCATCTCTCAGCTGCTTTCCAGCTCTCCCTTATTTGCATGCTGACATTTGTTTTGCCTTTACCCTCTTCTTCTCTGCTGCATTTCATTTAAATACTAATTGTGACACATGCTGTCAGTACAAGAGCTCATCCACAAGTCCCACTGGGATCAGAAGCAGCAAAGTCAGGGACACGCATGGTCAGGCATCTGTAGGATGGTGATATATGACCAGCTATGGCTTTATGTCAGACTGATAAAACCCATTTTTTGATCTCCTATTGCAAAAGAACAAACTATTATTCCTGCAAAGTTTTTAATAGAAAAAGGCAGCACCAGCAGACTAAGATGCCTGAATCAGACCTAATCTTTAGCTTTAGGAAGCTCTGAAGTGGCAGCTGTAGCATTCTTTATTACCTTGCTTTGTAGATAGCGTCACAGTCCTGACCACTGTCCGAACATTTTCCTTTTCTGGCACAGGAACAGTCTGAGATTGCAGTGGATGAACAGGAACTTCTGAAGGACCTTCTGATCAGAACAAGCAAAAGATGAGAATGTTTAGCAGGGGAGGAAAGAAAAACACCAAAGAACTATCACAAAGACCAAAAGTTATTAGGTATTTATTGCTGCCCAACACCGAATGACCAGTGCATGGAAATAAGAGCTTGAGCAATCTGCCTCTGATCTGCAATTGAAATTTCAATTTTAAGAAAGTAGCTTTTATGCTAATGGAGCTTGAGAGCCCCAGTGGAAGGAACAGGTAAGTTTGTCCCCGAAGCAATTTCAAGTCAAAATCAACTGTGGATCTCTACCCATTAGCATAAAACAAAAGTTTCCTTCTTTTGCAAATAAATATATTCACCAATGCAGAGCCAGCTATTCATATATATATTACAAAGCAGCAGAGAGGTTATTAAGTGAGAAAGGGAGGATATCAACTCACCACCTTGTTTTTTTGATCTTTCCTTCAGTTTCTTCAATTTAATTTCCTCAAGTGTTTTTATCCCAAAATTCAACTTCTCATCTGAAAACACAAAATAATTAATGGAACAGAGACTTAAAGGGATATGATGAGAAGCACAGATCCTCACACTTTGCACTCAGCAATTTTCCAGAGTACCTAGAATCAACCCATGTGCCTCATCCCCCAAAGACATTTACAGGCATAAAAGTCCATTCTGTAGCCCCATTTTGTTCTACAAAAATAAACAAAGAATTAACCTAAGTCAAGGGACAAATAAGGAATTGGGTAGGAATGAGACCATGAAAATAAATAAGGGCATTCACCCCTACCATATACTGTTATATACTTACAATGTATTGCTTTTGAGTTAACTGTCAAACTCTCCTTTATCTGCCGTAAGATGTTACCTACATAAACACCAAGTTTTTCCCCCTACAATAAAGGTTTCCTTGGTGTTTTCTCAAGGAAGAACAGCTCCACTAACATGCCTACACAATATTCCAGTTGTCTTCAAAAGATATATTTGGAAGACAAGCGGGATTCATCCTACTGCAGGTGTTGGAATACCTTGTTTTGTTGTAGCATTGGATTTCCTTGTGGAAATTATCCGCAATCCGTTAGGAGTTTCTGAGGCTGGTGGCTGGACAGGTGTTTTCGTTTCATCTCCTTCTTCAGAAAGTTGATCTACAGGGGAAAAATAAACCTATCTAATTAAGTAGGAAGAATCAGACAAGAGTATCAGCCGGTCTATGTGGGTTTAACTTGTAGATTGACATTTCAGTCCCTGCTCCATATTCTATCCATATTCTTAACTTGAACAGAAATGATTTTAGATTAAAATAATGATAATGACTATTATTATTATTATAGGTTGGACACAATTTTTGAGACAATCAGGGAGAGGATTTTCAACAACACACCCCAGACCAGCTGAAATAAGATTGTTTCTGAGCTTTTCTCCAGGATGGGGGGTTCTGGACCCAGACTGTCAACCATCTACCACCAGTGGTACGACCAGACTGGCTGCCAAAAAATTAGTCAGTTTTCAGATACTCCATGATTTACACATACATTTATGGTACAAAGCCTCAAAAACCTAAAGCATGCTCACCATCATCATCTTCATCATCATCTGCAGCATTGATTACAACTGGAGGATGCGTAGGACTTGGGACGTTTTCAGAGTTCTCCACTTTCATTACTCCCCTCAGCTGCGGAGAGGGATTTGACTGGACAGAAAGTTTATTCTGCTGCAGAGACAGCTGAGCTGCTTTCATATCATCTTCTGCAGACTCAGGTGGACCTGGTAGTGTAGCTAGAGGAAGAAGAGGATCATCTGCAATTTGGTCATTTAAAACTTCCACCCCAATGTTGCACTCACTGAATAAAAATGGCAGGTAGGGAAAGACATTTATCTATTTGGCAATTTAATTTACCCTCTCCTTTTCCCTACTCTGTCACTGGTTACACTATGAAGAATGGCTTTACTTCACACACAAAATCTCCTAAAACTACTCACTTTTGCNTTTGGCAATATAGGTATTTGGCAATATCTATTTGGCTCTGTTACTGGTTACACTATGAAGAATGGCTTTACTTCACACACAAAATCTCCTAAAACTACTCACTTTTGCTTGGTGGTAAGAAGAGGCCGTCCACGTAACGCCCCTTGGTGTGATGAAAAGCACAGTTGGATTTCTGACAGCCCACGGGCTGATTCTCCCAGTAGCAAGGAATCTCGCTGCGCTTTTTCTAAAGACAGAAGGAAACAAAACCTCAGTATTTAATATATTTCAGGCTGAAAATTTAGTAACTAAAATATTATTACCCCCAATTTCCTTCCACATCACCTGTGGTGGTGCAGGCCAGTTTTACTCTAAAGCAAATGCATCTATCCTCTATTTAGAGCAGGGGCATATGCTTTACTGATTTATTTTGAAAGTATACTGTAAGGCAGACACTCACATCAATTTCCATATGTCTGAACCTGCAGATATTCCTGAAACACCGACCCTCCTGCCAGAGTGTGCAGACTGTTTCATTCCCCAGAGCAGCTTCACAGTGGCGGAAGGGGCAACTGTCTCCCTGTAATCAAGGGGAAATGAACAATAAAAGAGAACAGCACAGAATGAAAAAAACGTTCATTAGAATCTAGATTAAATTACCTAAAAATGAAGTTACTAAAAAACATGAATAAAAAACAAACAGCCAGTCATACCTTGTTACACGTGGAATAGAAATAGAAATAGCAGTCATCTCCCTGGTTAGCCATGCCCACCAAATTCCTAAATAAAGGTGGGCTGCAAGCGTCGTCTCTCCACAGGGACCTCCTGCACTCTTGACAAGAGCTGCTTTCACTCTTTCTTGGGCTGAAAGTCTTCTACAGGCTTGATCAGTGAAATCTTCTTTTAAAAGTAACCCTGAAGAAAATATTGACAAACAGAATAAAAAATGTAATTATAAAGTTAGAAGCATTTTCCAGGATTAAAACTAATTTATGTAAAATTGCATTAATTTGTCATAAAATCTTCTCTTCTACAACCCTAGCAATATTTATTTGCAGCAGAGTATAGGAAAGAAAACACAGAAATGTTGCATGTAGGTCTAACCACAGCACTTGAGTTCCAACAAGTTATCCTACAGTAGAGCTATCAGTCAGGGATTAACTATGAGTATTAAACGATTTCAACAAAATGCAATTTGACACATGAAGTATTATTTTCCAATAGCCCTAGATGTTCAAGTTCACATACCTGGACAATCTCAGCAAAGGTACTGATCTTCCAAGACTTCCAGTTAACTTCTCCTGTAGGCCGAACCAACACTGAATCCGTGAATTAATAATAAAGGGGTAGAAAGACTTTTCCTCCTCACATTGCCAAGGGAACCTCTCATCCACAATTCAAACTTAGGATGCGCTTTTAAACATCTTACAACTAATGGAGGAAGCAAGTCCATTTGAATACTCTGAGAGACTGGAGACAGCCAGGGTTAGTTAGCTCTTCCAAAAATAAAAATAAAAAATAAAAAATAAAAAAAATCAACCCAGTTCATTTAAAGATGAACTTGTGGCTCAAAGTGGCTGCAAAAATGAAGATCCATCTTCCACAGCCGGACAATTTATATAAACATATATTTTTGTTTTAATTTAAAATTCAGTAAGTTCCAATTTCTGGTCTTCAAGATTTCTTCACCTATTAAGAAAACACAAAAACCTTCCCCCATCTTTATTACCTGTATAGCAAAAACATACTTGTGTGTATAAAGACACAAATATGCATATACATATACACATATGTGCTTATACACACACCAACAGTGAATGATAATAAAATTGGCAAGAGTGGTAACAAAAATCACACATTCTGGCTATCGGCCAAAGACAGTGCATAAAAAGTGTCTTATTTTGAGGGATCTGACAAAAATGGAAGGGCTACTTGATATTTTGATGAATATCTGAGGCCTTGGGAGTGATTTGGGGGCCGGCACACAAATATGCATACTTAATGTACATGCATACAGTATATCAACATATCTATACACACAAGCTTGCACAGTATGTGTTGCATGATGTCCATATAATCAAGACCACCACTTTTAGCCCGGATCAGGCACGTAGAGTTGCAATCAATTAGGAGCAGGGAGACGGCAGATCAAGGATACAGCAAGCTTGGAGAGGCAGGGAAATGCTCGCTTTGGACATGGCATGGCTGCATGATATCAAGAGTTTGGAATTCTTTATTATTTTTTCCAATGATCGGGTTTTTGAATAAACATACGGAATTTTACAGGAGAACAAATGCTAAGTTTGCCACCACATGCTGTTCCCTAATCCAGATATCCACCATTATCCATTGCTGTAATATCAAGAGTTGGAAAGGATGGTTTGGGTCCAATTCTTAACAGCAAATGATTTTTTTGATAAACAGAAGTGGAAATTGGTTCCATTTAGCCACAAACATTTTTTTTTTTTCGATGGGAAGTCATGACATTTTGCTTCTTTTAAAGCCAATAAATACCACAAAACCTGCAACCAGACCAGATTAAAAAAAAATAAAGTGATTCTGATCCCTGTCACTAAAATGCTACACATTTCTGTGCTAAATAATTTCTTACTCTTTCGGACAAAACTGAATGAAATTAATTTCTTATAAATTAATAATGAAAGGTTGGACCTTTTACTCACACAAACACTAGTGAATTTTCCAGGATATTTTTTTTGGCAGGGAATTTTCCCAAATCTAAAATAAAGAGAGGAAAAGTTGGTTTCCTGTATTAGTTATCAGTTTTGACTGCTTGACAAAGGGGATTAAGTGCAAGGCTTCTCCCCTTCTCCAGCACTGCGGTGATCACTCCCTTCTGACCTTTAGCATCCGAAAAAAAACAAACTTTGTGCCATACAAATCCCTATGCAGCTTCTAAAAATGACTGGTGCTCTTTTGCATGGGCGCCTGACAAGAAACATTTTGCCAAGTGTGTTACCAATATCGGCGTTAATTAAATGTGATTTCAGCATGATTTTTTCCCCAGTTTGCACAAGCCAACGCTTAAACAGATGGTAACTAAGGACCACTGCTTTGCTGAGTAGAGGTACTGAAATACAAATCAGAAGGAAGTCATAGTGTAGAAGGTGGCATTTCTTTTCCTTAAGAAGAGGGAGAGACAACTGTATAATGTAGGGTTACTATATCCATCATGAAGAGAAAAAAATGCCCCTAGAACTGTAGGTGTTTAGAATGCCCAAGTAGGTCAGCTGCTTAAATTTATCCCATTTTGCTTGTCGCTTTCCATATTCCTAGATGCACTCTGAACACCATTCAGAATTTGAATCTAAATAGATCTTGTTTAAGAAATGGGAAGAAAACTAAACCAAAACAAAAACTCACCGCTATACATTGCAGAAAAGTCCTTTCTTAAATAGAAAAAGTTAACTCAAAACTTATTTTTTCTTTTTAGCTGAGGTCAGTTTACTTGGCAATCTGAGTACCAAACAAAAATCACCTTAACTAGCTCCTGAAAGCCCAAATATAAATGAGTAACTCTGGTGCACTCAGCAAGTCTCCCAGAAGCTGGTAAGAATTTTAATGCCCTCTCTTTTTTTTCCCCCTCCTTCCAGAAATGTAGCAAAGTTTTCCTATTAGGATGGAACTGCGCTTACCATTACGAATTCATTTTAAGTTTCCAGCTTGGTGACAAGCATTTGTTCTGTGCTGAATTTACAGAGGAGGAAAATGGGGCAGAATTTTTTGTGCACTCCAACAAATGCACGAAGGGAAGATATTTCAGTCCTTATAGCGCTGTAACACATTTATCTACAGGAATTTTTTGGACATAAAGGACAAACTATTCACTTTTGGCAGTCTCTGTTCCTGGCCTACTTTTGTGTGCTTTTAATTCTTTATAAAGCAGCAAATATGCTTAAGAGCCCTGTTCATAAGGGCAGTACAGGTGTCAGAAGACAAGAAGGAAGAGCACTAAGAACCGCATGATCAAATCCCACTTCTCATTCTGTCGGGGCTGCCTCAGCTGCAAAATAGTCACTGATTCACCCACTTGTTAGAGCCCCTCGAGCTGGAAGAGCAACATGCACTAGGTGTTAAAAAATTCTGTAAGAAATAGTGCATGTGATGCCTATATAAACCATAGACGCTCAGCGCTTTAAGTGGTCTGAAGCACAGAACAATCTCCTGCTTCAAACCTCCTCCCTGCTACAAGTGATCTCATCCTTTGTAGCAAAGTCCAAAGCTCAGAGTAGAGCAGTTGCACTCAATACTCTTCACATTCGCTTTAATGAATTCTTAAGGGTATCTAATTGCAGACTTGGTGCATGTTCAGGAAGTGGGCAGGGACAGGGGACAAGATGTCACTCAAGAGCCATGAAGAACAAGGTGGCCAGTGAGGAAGAGGAGCTTGAGCGACCTGGCCTTCTTCGCCAGCAACTGGGCAGAGAACGGGTTTCAAGGCTAAAATGATCCCCCAGTTCAAGAGCTACAGAAGCACCTTTGATTTCAGGCTTTCCACACGCCCTGCCAAGTCAGGAGGAGGCAACGTAAGGACAGCAGCATTGCAGCAAGACCCATAAATAAGTGGTTTAAGGATGTCACATGCTGGGGACCTGTGGAATGAGTTGAGGACAGCCCTGTCCGCCCTCCCAGAAGGCTGCACATAAAGTTGTGCTCCACCTTCTGCTCTGAGGTTGCTCTAACATATGAAAGGAAGTTGTCCACTGACTGGCTCTTTCCTGCTCCAAGAGATCATGTGGAAAATGCTTTGCATCTGGGGATGTCTGAAGAATTTGATGGGTTTCAGCAGAAAAAGTGACAGCAAGTCCCTTAAGCCACTGCTAGGATGCTCCTGGTTCTCTTGTGCTCAGGGGAAGCCCCAAACCACTAAAGCTAAAACAAATGTGAAACATGGCACTGACGAGGGGCTTCATAACTGTCAGCAGCTACAAAGCCAGGGTGAGGGAATTAGGGAAAAGCCACACCAATTTGGAAACTGGGTTCTTATGGGACACTTGCTGCTGGAGAGTTTTTAGCAAAGTTAAAAGCTGCTTGTTTTCTAAAAGGGAACTTCCGCTGCAGTGTTCTGAGGAACTCAGTGCATCACAGAAGACAGCCAGTAGGTCACCATGGTCACGCAGCCTGTGGTGGGGTCCACATAGCAGCTGCTAAACGTGTTTGGGGGTGTTCTGATTTCTCCAACACACAAACACCTTTGCAGACAAGGATATTTTAGATGACAACTGATCACGCAATGCCACAGTCTGTAGGAATTGCTGAAAAGCCTCAGTCCAATGTTCAAAACGGATGACTTGAAGCTGTCACTGAAGAGGTGACAGTCCCTGGTGAGGACCCAGCTTGTCCTGGCTTTTTTTTTTTTTTCCTTCTTCTTTCTCTTCTCCTCATCCTCTTTCTCTCTTCTCCTTAAGCATATGCTGGCAATGCCATACCAGGCAAACCAAGGATCAACAGGGAAGAAATTCCAAAAACGGAACTCTTGACTCTGCTTCTAGGCAACGGTACACGCTTCATCACAATCCTCTCAATAACGGAGCTCTCTCCATCTTGCTCAGCAGCAACAAGCACGATGTGCAGCTGCAGCAGTGCCTGCAGGTCCAAATCCTTAGCAAATCTTTTTCTATAGCACCTTTTGGTGTTGTTTTAAGGGTGGTGGCTTTCCCTTAGTCCCTAACCCCTTCCTCCCTATATTATTAGGTGGCTCTTCTCTGCCTTTCCCTCTGTCCATCATGAATTTCCCCTCCTTGCTGTCAAAATAGGCCTGGGAAGTAAATTCCAAACGGAGGGCACTGATGAAGCTGCTGCAGATGCTCAGCGTGAAGGAACACACACTCATTCCTCCCCTATGTCTGAAATCAGTGCCAGGCCCTGGCAGCAACTGGGGGTGTAATGACAATTTGTCTTCCTCACCGAAACATTTTATTAAATCTCAAAAAGAGTCATTTTCCCCTGGAAGCAGTGACTTGGAAGGGTGCCATTTTAGATGAGAAGGAACAGCAAGCGAAGTCTCTCTAGGCTAACACTCCGAAACACTGGGCCATCCATATATATATTAAAAAAAAAGCCTATCAAATTCTTTGGAAACAAAAATCAAACATTTTTTTTCCTCGTTTTCTTAAAGGAGATAATGGAGAGATTGCAGCAACCGGGTGCACCCAGAGTTAGTCAGAGGCGGGAGCAGCTCCGCGGGGCGATGGAGGGGCCGCGCACCCCTCGTGCGCGGAGCTACAAAGGGAAGGCACGAGTTTTTCGCTGGGGATCGCCTCCCCCGCTACGGCCTTGCGTCGGGATCCGAAGGTCGCTCAAGTGACCGCGCCTGGAGCCACCCCAAGGCGCCTCTTGCGCGGGGAGGCCGCGGGGAAAAGGGGGGGAGCGCTGAGGCGAGGCCGGGGAAAGGGCACGGGGAGCAGCGGGGAGGCCCTGGGGGCCTCGTGTGGTGCCGCCGGGAGCGGCTCCCCGCTCGCGGGAGCCCCTGGGCGCTGCTCCCTCCTCGGCGGAGCCCGACGGACCCCGCAAAAGTCGAGGGGGAAGCGCGAGGAGACAAGGCCGCGGCCTGGGAGCTGCGGCCTGTTCCCGCTGAGGGGAGCGGGAGGGCCCCGGGGCCTGGCGGGGGTGACGGCGGGGGGGACCCCGGGCCCTTCCCCTGCCCGCGGCGGTCTACGAACGGCTCTAGTTACCGGCTAGCAGCACTTTACCGAACCCCTGCGGAACTGCCGCCGCCGCCTGCTCCCCGCGCTCCGCCGGGGCCGCCGCTCGGGCCGTCGCCTGGAGCCACTGCCAGCCTCAAAGATGGCGCCCTCAACATACGGGCACCGCCGCCGCAGCGCCCGCTGCCAAGATGGCGGCCAGAGCCGGCTTCGCCACGCCCAATTCCGCCCGATTGACGCGCGCGTTGGGGGCGGGGCCGCGCGCCGTTCGCGGGGAGAACGCGCGTGCGGGCGGGCGCCGCCCAACGGCGCCATAACCGCGGCGCGGGCGGGAGCCGCCAGCAAAGCGGCGCGGGCGGGCGGCAAAACAGCACGGGCCGCTCCTTCCTCCTCCTCCTCTTCCTCCTGCGGCCGCCAAGGGCGCCCTGAGTTACTCTAACACCGACCAGGGGGAAACTGCGGGGGTAAAAATCAAAAAACAAAGAAAGAAAGAAAAAAAAANGGGGGGAAACTGCGGGGGTAAAAAACAAACAAAAAAACAAAAACCTTCTCCCCTGTCTCTGCCACAGGCTTTTGTCCCCTCGGGATTTTTGGGTTTAAATCTCTGCGTTTTGGGTTCACGCGAGCAGCTCGAGCCCGCCCAGAGGTCTCGCCCGGTGGCCTCGAGCTCTTGCTGCAGTGACTGGACCTGGAGAGGGGACACGAGGCGGCCTCAGCTCCCAGATCCCACCCGCCCGCTCTGCTCGGGATCGGGAGCGTTCCCAAGGGATCGGGAGCATTCCCAAGGGATGCCGCATCCCAATGCGCTCCCACACAGAGGCACCGGGCGGCTGGCAACACCCCAGAGCCACCGAGGCCAATACTGAGGCAGCACCCAGGAATTCCACCCTGGAAAACCCCCTTTGCATGGAAAAGAGGGACCCACAAGCCAGTTCCAGCCTCGGGAAACCCTTCCATGGGGAAAACCCCCCTCACCACCCCGCATCCCTCCTCCTGGCGCCCGGAGGCTCCACATTATTCCCCCACGCAGTGGTTCTGCTCAACAGCCAAAGCTTTTATTGATCGAAACCATTGCCCTTCGGCCCTAATGAATTGTTGCATTTTTTAATATGTACCCCCTTTCCCCCCCACCACGACCGCTCTTCCATCGCCCCCGCTCCCAGCCTGGTTCCCCAGAAGCAGCTCACGGACAAGTCATTCCCGTTGCTTTTTTTCTTCCCCAAGAACCATATAAATTACATGCAAAACATTGTACAGAGAGATTAATATCAAAATGCAATACAGATCAGGTGCACTTTTAAGCTGGACTCGAGGATATGGCAAACACACCAGGGTACATATTGCTTTGAAACCACCGTTTTTTTGTTGCTTTTTTTTGTTTGTTTTAAATGGCATGCATACCACATTATATTCAGCCTGTTATTTCGTAATTTTCTGTCTTTTTATACAAAAATACCAGTGCTTAATATACGAGTTACCTGGGAAAAAAAAAATAAAATAAAAATCTGCGTGCTGTTTTGGATAGGAAGTTTTGTTGTAAGAGCGCTGCATAAATATATATACACACACAGCTGTTGGATTAATACTGTATATATATATTTATTGAAGGGGAGGGAATAAACTAGAGTTTTAGCCATGGGCTTTGCCGAAGGAAAACGGAGCTTTTGTTTTGGTGCTATCGGAGCAGAACAGGGAGCAGGAGAGGCCATCGGGGGCCTGAAGATGCCGGAGAGGAACAGCCGCATTCCCAAAATCTTGCGGGATGGGATGGGAATGGGAGCGCTGGGACCACAGGGCTTGAGCCCTGCGCAGGAGCCGGCGAGGAGCGAGGTCCGAGCGTCCCTTTTCCAAGGAATTCCGCGGAGACGGCGGCTTCGAGGCTGCTCGGACACTGCGGTGCCTCCCAGGACGGAGCTGGCGCTGGCCCCAGGTTCCCATTTTCCCTTTAATCCCAATATCCGCAACCCCGGGAGGGCTCCGGGACGGTGCTGCTCCACTTTGGAAAGCCCAAGGCCGCCCATGCTAAAACGGGGCTTAGTTTTTTCCTTCTTAAGCTGGGCTCAAGCGTCCTTTTCCCTCCCCTCAAAGCTTATTGCACAAAACCTTTGAAAATCGTCTAGCTTCTGTGCAAATAATAATAAAAAACCCACGAATTGCAGAGCGCCGGGGCCTCCCAAGGACGCTCCAGCAACGCACGCAGCAAGGAGGGGGGGTGATGTCTTTGGTACCAAATTCACCAATTTATCGATCAGAAAAACCCCCAGAGCCCCTAGGATGCGCAAGAAGCGGATGCAAAAATCATGTTCAGAGTGTTTTAATAACAAAGCATTCCAAGGCAAGTTAACACGGAGCACAGGGTATGACTTCAGTTCGTGTCGGGCATGGCGCTCTCCCCCCGGGCGCGCTCGGGGCGCTTCGAATAAAGCCAAAAAATCTCCCCCTCCTTCAAGGCGTCTTGCAGCGACGTCCCCAGGAGTTCACGCCGCCGGCCAGGCCTTTCGAGCACCAATATCCCCCACCGGCTGCGTAACGTCCTCAAATAACTTAACCCAATAGTCCCCTGCTGCCAGCATTATCACGGAAACTAAATAGAAAAAAATTACTTTACAGAAGATGTACGCACAATAAACGCTTATACTTCAAGCAACCGGCCATACCAACATAATTTATATATATAAAAAAAAAAAAAACCATTTGTGTCGTCTAACTAACACCTAGTAGAAAGATGGCTGCTCAGAGATAAGCTGACTGGCATCCGATCGCTGATATCCTAAATTATCCGTCACTTGGAACTGCCGTCACGCGGCCACGTGCCACCGCCGACACGTGGCTCAAGGCTTATTTTTTCCTTTAAACAAAATACATATGGCTGACGTAAAAATATCAGTTTCTGATCTAAAGAAAACTATATATTTTTTTTTTTTGCATAATATTTATATATAATTATTTCTCCCCCTCCTAATATGGAAACTAGAACAACAAAAAAAATGTAGCAACTAAAGAACAACCAGACCCTTGTGGCAACCTGCCAGTCACAGATTTCTGGGAGTGACTTTTAAGAGCCTCCAAAGTTAAGCTTTTTGATGTCTTTTTTTGTTGTTTTAAGTCTTTTTTTTCCCCAAAACAGGTCTGAGGTAATAAAAAAATATCAAAAGAAACAAAAAAAAAAATCAGTGTCCCCCCCACAAAGTATTCAATAAATATTTATGTAAGCTTGTAAGAACACCATTTTTTTTTTTGCAAGTATTTAAAATAGAAAAAAAGTGATTTTTTTAAGCAATGTCACCCCTAGAACAGAACAAGCTCCCTTTGTGGCTCGTGTCCGGCTTGGAAACGGCCGGTTCCAACGTGATCCCCACCCCGGTTCTTCCCAAGGCGCCTCGGAGTGAAGAACGGAGAGGGGGGACAGCGATGGGGGGGTCTGCACGGGGGGTCCCCGACGTGGGATTTGCAACCGGGATGGGCAGTGGCGGCAACTCGTTGCTGTTGGCAGTGTAGGGAGCCCAGGGGCCACCAGCACCGAGGAAGGAGCCGGGAGAGGGACGGAGCCGCCTCGTCCTTCCTCGCGCCCCAGGGAAGGGCCCAGGGTCGGTGCCGGGCTGGGAAGGGGACCAAGACGTTGGGTTTTGGTTGCTGTCGATTAAGGAACACTTTATTTCTTGGCGAAAGGACCGGGCTCTCGAGTGGCAGGCGGTGCTGCAGGCAGTGCTCGGAGAAGGCACGGGAGATTCTGCTGTGCGTTCCTCAAGAAAATGGAAATAAAAAGAAACCAGCCGCCCCCATCGTCACTAAAAACCCCTCTGCTTCCAGGGACAGAGGGGAACCTCGCGTGGCCAGTTACAACCAGGTGCTGGGGCTGCTTCCAACCAAATCCAACGGGATTCAAGGAGAGGAAGCAGCGGAGCTTCTTCCAACAACTGGGAATGAACCCGCAGGGAAGAAATGAAGCCCGAGGAAACCCATCTCCTGGTCTGGGCCGTTCTTGGCTTTGCAAGAGGGTCGGTTTAGAGCAAACCTGCCCAGGACACCCAGGGACTCCGCTCGAGAGTTCTCCTTTGGAAAGATGGTGGGAAGAGACCGGGATGAGGCAGGAAGCAGGGGAAGAGATGGAGAAACGGCCTTCCAAAGAGCAGCAAGAGAGGCCGAGTTGCAATGCGGCACCTCCCGGAGGACCTCAGCAACCTCGGGATCCCCACGGCCACCTCCTTCCTTCCCACCTGCTCCAGAGACTTGTCCCCTCTGGGATCTATGGCTTGATCCACACGCTCATCCCGCTGCATCGGCCCCGGGGGCTCCCCAAGAGCCAAACCGCAGCCCCTGCTCCAACACTCGGGAAATAATTAAGCCTAATGACACCAGCCACAACATGCAAGCGCCAAAAGCCCCTCTGCTCCTGCTGCCAAAGTTTTGCATGGCTCTTGCCAAGGCTTTCACAGCTATTCCAGAGCAGGAGAGGGGCATTTCCAAAGATTCCCCACAAAGCAGGCCCGTGTCTCATGATCCCGGGGTTTTTTCTCCGCCGCTCTCACGCTGCCAGGCCGTTTCCACCTTGGTTTTGCTGGAAAAAAACCCCAACATCTTGCAATTCCAGCAAGGTTGCAGCAAAGTCCCCTTCATCCCTTGTGTAACAGCTGCTGCTTTGGAAATCGGGAGACGCGTGCGGTGCCTGCGGACATAACGGAGCAGCCGGAAAGGCTCCCAAAAGGTACAATTTTAGAGGTGGAAGACTGGTTACATCCCTGTATCGCCCAACCTGCGGGTAAACCCCTCCCCGGCTGCTTAATTTCCTCTGCACGGTGCAAGCTCCCCCGCTTCCAAGTTCCCAGGGGCCGATTTCAGAAGCAAAGGAACAAACCCCAACATTAGGAGAAAAAAATAAATCGAAAAAAAAAAAGAAAAAACAAAACCTTAGAAACCACAAGTGGAAAAATCAAAGTCACGAGTGCAGCCCCAGCCCTCGGGCGGGCAGCGTGCATGTAAGACTACGACGATCTGAGCTTTCTTTGAACATGCATTTCTCAAAAGTGAACCCCAACCCCAAGATGCATGGAGCCCAACGCTCGGAGAGGGAATAACTTGGCTGTTTGGCTTGGGCGAGTACCACGGAAAAAAATCGGGGCGCGTTCGGCTTCCGACACCCAGCAAACGTGGTACTCTGGCTCCCATTGCAAAGTAATCGTTTAAAAAAAAAAAAGGAAAAAAAATAATCATAAAGATATACGGATGAGCAGTCTGCCATGAAGTGACCGCGGTGTGTGATCAGTTACTGGTGCCGGTATCACACAGGCGACGTGGAGGAGGAGGGGGTTGAAGTTCTACGGTCAAACCGATGTCTCCAAGCTGTGTAAGGGGCACTCGGGCTCCGGGACGGTGACCTCGACTTGCTCGCTGTCCACCGCGTTGTTGTTTTTGTTGAGGGCCGTCGATCCATCCGGGCTGCCCCTGCCTTGCTTTTTGAGTCCGTCGGTCTCGGGGTCGTCTTCGGCGCCGTCAAGGAATGGTGTTCGAGGCTCGTCCTCCTCCAGGATGAACTCTGGGTGAGTCATGAAGTTATGAATGGAGCTTCTGGATTCGGGTTTCTCGAGGCCTTCGTACAAGGAGCTACGGAACGCATTCACCACCTTGATCTGCGGCGGCCGAGGCGGGGGGAAGAAACAGAAAAGACATTAGTAGGGGCTACAGGAGGCCAGAGCGCCCGGGAGAAATAAAACACAATTCAAACGAACAAAAGAAACACAATAAAATAAAAAAAAGGACAACAACAACCACCACTGAACAGACAGCTAAGTCAAAATGAGAGGTCTATGGTGAACTAGGAGGGCCAACATGGATCAGACTCAGGCACTAGGTGTGTGATGGGGACTCGACCGACTACGGGGCGACTTCAGAAGCTGCAAGAAAAGACACACACAAAAAAAAAAAAATCAACTCAAACAGGTCATTTGGAATGAACGGAAGCCAAAAGGCATTAGTTGTCATTATGGGTGTGTGTGCACGCGCGTCTGTGTGTGGAAACGAGGGCAAAAAAAAGTGGAACTACAACTCTAAGAAGGTGGGTTAGGCAAACACAGTGGGTTCATTTCCAGGCAAGAACTCTACTGTGGGGGTGATGCGTTTGGTTTTTCTATCTCATTTTTAGACCTACTGAAAGCAACAAGTTTACGGGTGTCACAAACTTGTTCAGGCCCACGTGAAGCAGAGGGTCCAAGTGGATGCCATGAAAACGGGACCCAGCTCAACATGCAAGAAGGAAGATGGATCTGCACGAGTTTCCCCTCTTGCTGCCACCTCATCCCAGGCTGGTGCTCCGGATCCCTCCCTGCATGCTGGAGGGCACCTACAGCTTCCCAATAGCTATTCCTTGGGATGCTCCGCATGGAAAACAAGCCCAAACCTTGCTGGAAGCCACTGTGAACCCGCGGGCTCTCAGCGCTGCCCAAAGCCAGGCTCGAGGTGCCACAAGCAGGAGATGCAGAGCCCGGTTTGGACAGCTAAGGGGCTGCAGTGCCACCTCCGCTGCCCTGGGAGAGGGTTGGAAACCAGGCAGGACGGCAGCTAGCGCTGGATTCACCGCTCTCCCTGCCGCTCCTCTGGGAATCCAGCCTGGAATGATGCTCTTGGAGGGGTGACAAGCAGCAGCTCCAGCAATGGAAGAGGCAGGGAGGGCGGCAGCGCAGGGCTCCCGTCTCCAGCGCTGCAGCCACCCTCGTCGCAGCACCCACACGGGCACCCTGGGTGCAGAGGGGCGCCCTGGCTCTCCTCGAGGACGGGGCTACAACCGCAAGGTGTCAAAAGGCATAAAAATTGCAAGAGAGCTTCGAAACACAGGGGCTTCCTATGCAGAGTCCCCAAAATTCCCAAGAATCCGGCAAAAATCACACACGTGGTTGGGCATTTTGCTGCAAACCCCAAAGCCCATTGAGCCACTGCATCTCACACCGTGCAGCACCCACGAGAGGAGCCCCGGCACATCAGCACCTTCGGGCCTTGCATCCCCCTTCCAATCACCTGGAAACCAGATTCCCCCTTCTCTTTCCGATGCAGGAGCAGAACTATTGGCAGAAGTTGTCAGCAAGGGTCAAACATCTCGCTGAAATTCTCACGTGTATTATAGATTCGTTGCTTTGTTAACCAGAGGCTGCCTGGGGCCAGGAGAACTTAATTGCTCCTTTCTGAAGGAACTGCCCTCAAATCCCAACTCCCAATCCCAAATCCTCAATCGTCAGCCCTGGGGAGCGAAGCCGCAGAGCCTCCCCATTCCTTGGCCTGCACCCAAGCAAGCCGGGAACATGTGGAGCTGCCAGAGGGAGAGCGATGTTTGCATCACCTGCAAGCTGATGAGACAAATAATAATAATAATAATAATAATAAATATATATATGTGTATTTTACCAATCATTTGGAAGATGCTGCAGATCTGCACCTGAACAGAGAGGACAACCCCTTCCAAGTGTGGGCATGGTTAAACAACCCTCCTTGCTCTGCTGGTGCCACGGGCAGCCTAGGAGCAATGCCAAGACCACCAGAGCCACGAGAGCCTCCTAGAGACCTTTGGTCTCAGCACAACAAAACACACACAAAAACCAGCCCTGAGCATCACTCGAGAGCATCTTGTGCCCAAAACCTTGGAGAATTTACCTGCAGGATGGTAATGATCATGAGGGATGCTGAGTATTCTCCATCCATCGCAATAATGGTACCACGGGCAGCACCGTGGCATCCCACCTGCACATCCCGGCTAGGAACAAGCCAGTTCTCGCACACACGGATGGGCACGGGGACACACACACGAGCTGGACAACACGCACCAAGGAGAGGAGCACCAGCCAGGCAGCCCCGTGACACCGGAGCACCGGGCGGCCTGTGGAAATGGAGGATTGATGTGGCTGGAAACAGGAATTCAAGTGTTTTGCTGCACTAATAACACGGTGAGATCCTAGAGAAACTCTGTGTTTAGCACCAAGGCTCAGGAGCAGCGAGAGGGCTGGATCGGATTCCACCTACACCGACGGACAAAACCAAAGTACTGACCCCTAAGGAAGCAGAACACAAAACACCTACAGCAACAACAACGGGGCTGGAGAAGCTAACGGGCGCCGAGGTGACTTCTAATGCGAGCTCCCTCCTTGCCACTCCACCGCCAACTCCTGCTACACCCTTCCTTGGATATCCGTGTTGCAACTCAACCATCTCCATCCACAACTAATTTCTGACCTCCAATAAATAAATGCTCCCTTGCCAAAGACGCTTGAGAGCAGGAAAATGCATTTGGAATAAGCCACGCAGTGCAAATAAAGCCAAATCCTCCTCAAATCCTCTCCTTGCACAAGCAGGTGCTGAGGCTCAGAACAGACCCCCTTCTTGCAGGGTTTCTCCTTAGGTTGCTGAATGACCCCGTGTTTTGGGGAGGGGACATGGGACAGTTTACCTGGGCTGGCAGTAAGACAAGGGGCAGCTTTTCTCACCAGAAACCTCTCCAGGAGGCACTTTCCAATCCTCAGAGCCTCCGATTTCCTCCGATGTGACTAAATGGCACCTCTCGGCCACGCTTCCGAGCTCAGCACCAGCCTGGAAAGGCTGCGCCCGCAGCAGGATCCGACTGCTCCACGCAGCCTGGGGCCAAAGAGCCTTTGGGAAACGTCTCCGTGCAAAATGGCCCCGAGATCTGCACCGTAGGACACAACCACCACTGTAGGAGCACAGGATGAACGTCCAGCTCCCTGTCACCATCCATCCGAAACCACCAGCACCTGCGTAACCTCCAAGCCTGGAATTCATTCCCATTTCAGGCTATTGAGCAGCTGCATCGCTACCAAATCCTGGTGAAAAGCCATTGTTCACATGGAATTATATCTTCTGGAGAAGCCAGCATGAGCTCCACTGCTGACCACTGGCTTTCAGGGCCCTTGAACCAGGGCAAAACTGCAAAATTTGAGCTCTGCAAACCATCCCGAGGGACAGTCACGCCACTTCCATTGCAACCCATGGGAATGCAGTGCTTGGAACTGCGAGGGGTCTAGCCCAGGAGCGCTCTCCTCCCAGATATAAAGCGGAATAGAGGGAACCTGTTAACCCATATTCCAGAAAAGTGGAGCTCGGAGGGAAGGAAAGCAGCAGAGAGGGAAACAGAGCAGAGTACAGACAGAAAACAGAGGGAAGACTTAGCACCCTGGGTTAGCGTTTGGTAAAGCTCATGGCTGGAAGGGCACAAGCCATCCAAGTTATCTATTGCCTGGTGACAAATCAGGGAGAACATTCCCGCACGGCTGCATTTGAGTCTTGTCCACCCAATCCCACTGCCCTGGTACCCCTCTAGGCAGGTTTCCTTCCATTTGGAAAGTCACGGCAGGGCACAGATGCAGTCGGGAACGGGAGGCAGCTGCGCTGCTTCAGAAACACTGGGGTTAAACAGAATAAAAAACTCAGGCATCCGTGTTGGCTAAATAGAGAGAAAACAAAAATTATCACAAATTCTCTCTTCTCTCCCACAGTGCGTAAACAGCGGAGACTGAAAGCTATTCAAAAAGTCGCCAGGGGTGTTTCTTTAATAAGACAGGAACAAAGAAAATGACTGTGCAATAAAAAAGCCAATTACCCAAGGAAGATGAACTACCTACTCACAGCCTGGCAGAGCCCTGCGGAGAGAATTCGCACGCGCCTGCTCGCAGGCTCATCACGAGCGCGGAGAGGGGCGTGATGCGACAGAGGGGGTTTCCCTTGGTCTGGAAACCCATCCCTAGCCCCAAAATGCAGTTTGGGGGCTCCTGGTGAGGATGGGCTGTGTTTTTCCAAGCGGTTTTCCCGGTGTGCACGGGCAGAGAGCCGCAGGGCTCCGCGCAGGCTGGAAAACGCCGTGTGCGGAGCCGCGCGGCGCCTGCCGTGGGGGGCCAGCGATGCCGCAACGGGGCACGTGGCACTGGCGGCCTCGCGGCGGAGGCTCCGTCGCGCACAACATGCAAGTCCAGGGCCGGTCTGCACGCTTGCAAGCTGCAGTGAGCGACTTGGGGCAGCTCTGGTGCTTCGGCGCTTGCAGCTGGGCTGCGGCAACCGGCTGCTCTCGCATGCAATCCGGGTAGCCCCACGGCATCACCCTCGTGCGAGAGGGTGAGGACACACGGACAACCCGTTGCCGCAGCCCAGGCGCACGCCAGGACACGTTACCAAGCCCAAGCAGTCCCCGTTTGCCCCAATTTGGGGCAAACCACCCCTCTCCTCAGCACAGCCCTCCCGGGCCGGGCACGGCCGCGTCGGGAGGAAATGGCAGCGTTTGGCTGCACTATTCCCCCTTTGGCAGCAGCGCTTTTAATTGCTCATTAGCACGCGGTTCTTTAAACAAGAACGGCCAATTTTGGCACCCCCTCGGGAGGGTGGACTCATACGTCAGTCCTGCAAGGAGGAGAAGAGGTAAAAAAACAAAATAAAATAAAAAAGGAGGAAGCAACAAGGAATGGGGTGGGGAAGGAGAAAAAAAAAGGACTAGAAAGTATCACCACCTTATAAAAGATGCAACAGCATAAAAAAATATAATTTTAAGTGTTCTCCCGCCCCATCCTTCATTTTAGGAACGTGTGTGTTGGCCAAAGGTTAGAGGGAGAGAGAACAGGCTGGGTTAGGTTGGTGCAGTGCTCTCTGTGGTTATTAGAAGTCATGCATTGTAATAGACTATCACTCACTGCCCGCAGGAGGAGATGCAGCAGCAGCAGCAACAGCAGAAGTGGTGGGAGTGGAATTGACGGAGGAAAGAGCTACATGGGTTGGGCTAGAAACATTTTTTACATCGTGGTGCTGGCTCACGATGGAAGGCTGTCTCCTGAGGGCTCCCTGCAAAGAGGAGGCGCCGGTCTGGAATGTGTAAACTACGTCCATCTGCAAAGAACGAGAGAGTGAGATAGCGGCGCCCCAGCCCGAGAAAGGGAGAGGGGACGGGGACGGAGCGGAGGGGAGCAGGGAGGCCGGGCAGACACACGGAGAGGAAGGAAGAAGGACGGACGGAGAGGTGGGGAGCAGGGGAGAGCCCCCCAAGCCCGCGGTCCCGAACCCCGTGCCGCTCCGGCTGGGGCTCCTGGGCTGCCTTGCTCTTGTTATAGGGGGGTGCATGGTTTAAACTGCCACCGGGAGGGACCACGGCAGCAGGGAGTGTGACAGGAGACCCCTCGGGACACCCCGCAGGCTGCAGAGCTGTGAGCTAGCGGCTGCTGCTCCAGAGAGCCTCCAATCCCATGGGATGCACAGCCAGGGGGGCTGCATCCAGAGCTGTGCCCGTGTGCCCAAGATGTTCCAAGACACCCGCCCCGCTCCAAGGTTAGTGCTCGGCAAAGGGCTCACGGAGCCGGTGGGGCAGAGCAAGGAAGCACCCACGTCGTTCCGTGCCCCTGCTCCAAGGAGCCGGATGCCCGGGATTCCCAGGCACTTTACACCTCGTCTTTCCCCATCTGCTCTGCAGAGCCCCGTGCGGCTGCCCTGGCCTCCACACTCCTCGCTGCAGCCTCTGGACAGGGGCAGCACCCTGGAGCTGCCCACAGCTCTGACGTGCCCTGGAGATGCTTTCCACACTCCCTTGCTCCTTGCCCACTTGGATCTCCTTCCACGGAGACCCCCTCTTTTCCATAGTGCACCAGGTTGGGCCATGAAGAAGAAAACCCTTCTCCTTCCAGGCGTGTTGGCTCAGGACACCCCATCAGAGGCCTTTTCGAGGCTCTGGCTTGACCTGCAGGCTGCTCTGCCCAGCTTGCAGCCAGAAAGGGAGCAGCTAATGAGATTCCAGGACTTTCCAACAGTTGCAGCGTCCAGGAGAGACGCTCGGAGTATCCTGGTCCAGAACGCGGACCCAGAATCAAAGGCATCTCCATCCTCTGCAGACGTTCATACCTACCGTGCCTCCAAAACCCAGATTGCTTCTCAAACAGCCCAGTGCTGCCAACAGTTTCACACCAGCGAGAGAGACTGCGCCGTGCGCTCGCCCCCGCGAGCGGCGATGCTCACGGGTACCCCCGAGCACCGCTCGGGATCGCAGCCGCCGCTCTGCAAACCGTCACCCGTCACCGCAGCCTCCCGGCAGGAAAAGCAGCCGGGGCCGATTTGCCCTTGGCTGTTCGAGCCCAGCACACGCTGCCCCCGAGGAGAGGGAGGACGAGGAGCTGGGGGCAGCGATGCCCGGTGCTCCGTGCTCCATCTCCCGTTGGAACCAATGGCTTCGTCTCTGGGTTATTCCAAGCCCAGAGTTGAAGCTGGCCTCAGGCCAAGGCTCCAAAGCAGGCGCAGGTGGGAGAGCACCAAGCCGAGCTCCGATGCGCCCACAATGTGTCGTGATGCCCGGTGTCTCCTGGATCACCAGGATGGAGCCCTATATAGGCAGTGGGAGCAGCGTCCCAGCAATGCCCCTGAGAGCAGCTTCAAAAACAATCCACTGCAGAACTCGACACACCAGGAGGGACCCAAGGCCCCTCCAGAGAGCTTCTGAACCCCCTTCTTTGCAGGGCAAGGTGCCAATTGGCAGAGTGGCCTGTCCAGAGCTGCAGGATGCAGCAGACCAGACCAGCATCTCCCTCTACCCCAAGCTGTCCCACAAAGAAACTGTTCTGGTTTCCCAACCAGAGCAGAAAGGCACAAACGGTGGGAGAAGTCTAGCCCAGAAGGCGAGGGCATCCTCTGAGCAGCAACGGTCACCTCTTTCCAGACAGAACCCCTGGAAAGGGAGAAAGAGCAAATCCCACGGGCTCTGCTGCCCTGCAGTACCTGAGTCTGTATCCTGTTGAGGCCCCTGAACCACAGGATCTGCCCGCGCCGCAGCTCCATTTCAGCGTGGTCAATCTCATCCACGTCCTCGGGGAGCTCCTCTTCTGGGATCTCCTCCTTGGTGATGCCGTGGCCAGCTTCCTTCAGGAATTTCAGCTGGCTGGTCGGGACGGTGCAGATGAGCTGCGGAGAGGCAGGGAGAGAGCAGCTCCTTAGCTGGGCACCACCAAGACCACCGGCTGCCCCATGCCAAGCAGGAGAGGGGCACGAGGAATATTTTAGGGCTGGCTCTTACCTGACCCCAAAGGAGCTCTCCCACTCCGATAAAAATACACCAGAACCACTGGCTCAGGGTGAGTCCGGAGCAGCTGAACGGTTTGCCACCAAACTCCACAATGATGATCTGGAGCACAGGAGAGAACAAGTCACAAACCGGGGAGCTCAGAGGGCTGCCCTGGGGCAACCAAGGGAAGACGGGGTCTCCTCAAGCCACGTAGCTTCTCCCCTGCCTTTGATCAGAGGAACAAGGCCCTAGTATCTATGCTACTGTCTTTACAGGACACCACAGCAGTGTTGGGCAGATCTCTCACCACATTTTAGACCCTTGTCTAAGGTTTTACATGACCAAGAAGCTGCTGGAGAAGAACGAAGGGAAAAGGAGTCAATAGTTGAGGTGGTGGCAGAGCCAGGTCCTACCTGGGGAGTCCCCATCGCGTCCCACCAAGCGCCCCCAAAGCAGCGTGGGGATCTCACCTGAGCTGCAAAGGTGCCGAGCACCACGGTGCAGAAGATGGGGTTCCGATAGATGGACTCGAAGACGTTCCTCTCGCCGTGGATCTTGCGAGCGTTGATCTCGTTGAACAACTGCATCATGACGAACGTGTTGAAGACGATCGTGTAGTGTTCGGTGGGCGGCGAGTGCAGGGGGGCGTTCCGGCCACTGTCGATGTCGAAAAACTTCTCCCCTAAAAGGACGAGAGGTTTTGGGGGACGGGATGAGGGAGGCTGGAGGAATCGGGATCCCATTCCTTACTCCAGCTCCGCACTGCTGGAGGAGGAACTAGGATCTCAAATGAGTCCTGAAGAACCCTTGACCCGCACAGAGTCCCCCATACTGGTCTACCCTTTCTCTGAAGACCTTAACATGATGTTTTCCTGGCTAAAACCATCTTTGCTCCTAGCAAGCCCTAGGGCAGACCCACACTCTAGAGAATCCTTTCCGTTATCACCAACAAGCACCATTTCCCACTCACTAAAACTCTAGGCTATTGCTCAGAACGAGGATTCCTAACACTACTCTGCAGGCAAGGGGACGGTCTGCACACCTGCATTTCTGCCAGCCGCTTTCGGGGGGCCTTACCTGCAAAAAGCAGCGTGAAAATGATAGTGAGCTGGTACACGGCGTGCCCCAGGATGTTCTTCATCATGGTGCGGGAGATGAGCGGCTTGTTGCGGCCGTAGGGCTTGCGGAGCAGCAGGGACTCGGACGGCGGCTCGGTGGCCAGGGCTAAGGACGCAAAGGTGTCCATGATGAGGTTCACCCACAGCATCTGCACAGCCTTGAGGGGAGAATCCTGCGGAGAGAGCAGGGACAGCCCGTTACGCTCCTTCTTTGCGCTCCCTATTCCACAGTATCCCCGTTTTCCTCCCCAGCTGTACCTGGGTGATGCAGGCCCCCGTGAACGCCACGATGACGGCCACGACGTTGACCGTGAGCTGGAACTGCAGGAACTTGGAGATGCTGTCGTAGACGTTGCGGCCCCACATCACCGCCTTGACGATGCTGGTGAAGTTGTCATCCGTCAGGATGATGTCCGAGGCCTCCTTGGCGACGTCCGTGCCTGCAATGCCCTTGAGGGAACAAGTGGCAGCCGTGAGTCATCGGCCGAGCTCCGAGTTGCCCATCTTGGCTCCGGGACTCTGCTTCTTCCCAGAAACAGCCCCGGAAACGGGTGCCAAAAGAGGCGGGAACCAGACCTGCTTGTGCAGCAGGGGAGCTGGATGCCAGATCCGAGCGCTGCTCCGGCTGCAGGACACCAGCTCCCGCCTGGGGCTCTGGATCAGCGCAGCATTTCAACCCAAAGCTGTAAGTGCCCCCACGAAGGGATCACGGTGCAGGGAAGCAGAACAGCTCACAAGCAGCTGCCTCCTCCTTATGCCTGGAAAACTCGCGGTCCCTGGCTGCGAGTGGGAACCAGGAGTCCCAAAGGAGCAGGAGCGCTCAAGAGCGTGAGCCCCGTGTGCCTGCCTGCTGCAGGGTCCCCATCACAGCCCCATGTCCAGGTCTCCAGTCACCAGATCTGCTCCACGGCCACCTGTGGCCTCTGGAAGAGCCGCCCGTGGCCTCTCCGTGCCAGGCGCAAGCGGCTCCGCTCGCTGCGCTTCTCCTCGCGGGCACCAAGAGGCGCCCGACGTGCACGACGCTGCCCGGAGCCGCTGCCCGGCGAGAGCTGCTTTCCCGGGTACCTGCCCGCGGGAAGCTCGCTTGGGATTTCCAAGATCTCATTGGGAATTCCTGTTTTTTGCAGAGCATGAGCTGCAAAGCCGTTGCAGGAAGCATATGTGCCGGCTGATCCCAACTCCTTGGGAAGCCCTATGGACTATGCAGAGCCCCAGGGAGAGTCCCCCTTCTGCTGTTCCAGCTCCGAATTGCACTCACATCTATAGCAGCTTCCTAGGAATTCTCTTCCCCCATCGCAATAATTTTCCTTTGTGCAAAGCTGATGCACAAGGGCTCACACACAGTCCCCTCCTGCAGCCCGCTCCTGCTCACCTACGAAAACCTTAACAATTCATAGGAAACCAGTTAAAACTGACAGGTTTATTTTCCTGCCTCTTCCAGAAAAAGAAAAGCAACAAACTGGAGACCAGAGCCCTTCACTGTAAATAAACCACCCGAGTTAGTGCCAGTGCCACGAGAGGAGCCTGGCCTGCCCTTTACGAGCCTGGGTGAAGAACTGCAGAGATGAACCAAGTCAGACTCAATTACTGGGCTCCCTCCATCCGCCTGGACCTCACGCAGCAGGAAACCAGGCCAGGGAGGTCGCTGCTTTCAAGCGCTCGCGCTGGCTGCAGGCGTCACCTCCGGGCAGCTCCAGAGCCCTCTGCAAAACCTGCAGCTCGCCCAGGGCTCAGAAAAGTCCACTTTGAAGCCAGGCTACCAGGGGACCGTTTCCCTGCAATCTATCGCTATCAACTATCTCATCTTTCAAAAAAAATGAGGTTTCTTTTAGCTTTTTAGGCAGATTTGGAAGACAGTTTCACACGATTCCCCGCAAGGACCCCGACATCATTCCATACCATTGCAAATCCAACATCGGCTTTCTTCAAAGCTGGGCCATCGTTGGTCCCGTCTCCCGTCACGGCCACCACCTGCCTCTGCTCCCCAATGGTGCTGTCGATAATTCCTGAAATATGGACAAGGAGATCAGAGCTGGCAAATCCCAGGCCGGGCTCCCAGCAACGGAGCAGTTTGGAAGGAAGCAACAAGCGCCCAAGGGTGCAGCGGGAGCATCTCCCATCCCTGTGGGATGCAGCCCGGGATGCTCTGGGGCACCAGCAATGATCCTGGAGGATGTGAGGTTGGGAGAAGCAGCGGGAGAAGCCCCTGGCTGCGCTCACCTTTCACGAGCGTGTGCTTATCCGTCGGGGAGGAGCGGGCCAGCACGCGCAGCTTGGGCCAGATCTTATCGAGCTGCTCCTGTTCCACCTGCGGGACGAGGTGCACGTGAGCGGGGACACCCGAGGAGCCCACCGGCACCATAACCATATCCAAGGAGAGGAGGAAACCCGGCCGGATCCAGGGATGGCGGCCGCAGCATCCCTACCCGCACCCATCGCGGCCCCGCGCGCGCCCTGTCCCCAGGCGCTTCCCCACCTCTCCCTTCTCGTTGCGGATGAGCCGGTTGAATTCCTTCCCCTCCAGGCACAAGAAGTCCTCTCCCGGCAGCAGGATGCCGCACTTGGTGGCGATGGCGCGGGCCGTGTTGATGTTGTCCCCTGTCACCATCCGCACGGTGATGCCCGCGCGCTGGCACTTCTGGATGGCGTCTGGCACCTGAGGGGGCAGAGATGGAGCCAGGGCAGCACTGACCTGGTCTGGGGTATTCCATGGCTTCAGCCCATGCGGAAAAGTGGCTCTGGGAGGCTGGAGAGGAGCTGAATTAAGGCAGCCTTTGGATCCAAGGACACATCAGGGGGCTGCTTCACTTCTCTGCAAAGTCACCCAGATTCCCAGTGCCGAAAAACCAAGGGGAAGAGCCGGGTGTCCCTCCCGGCCCATCACATGGGTGTGCAGGGCCAACTGCTGCCCTGCAACTTGGAGGAGGGACCACACGCACGGATATGCATCTCCGCGTCAGGATTCATGGAAGAGCCATGGGGCTTCTTTCCCCCTTTCCTTAAACGGGAAGCAGAGCCACGAAGCAGCAGCTCAGAGAGGAACTACCAAGCCGAGACCCCTTCCAGGCTCAACAGCTCCCATTTTGGGAGCTTCCAGGCAATCCCCAGCAACCGAGGGCACCGGAGAGCATCCTGCCCTCCTCGTCCCCGCAGATCCTTCCCAATTGCTCCCTCACGTAGCCGCCTCCTGCCCCTTGGGCGGCTCCGGAGGGACTCGCGTGCTCGTTCGGAGCGGCTCCTGCGGCACAGGCAGCGCAGGACGAGCCAGCGGCCGCCCCGAGGGGAAGGTAACCTCACTGCCACCTCCCCGTCCCGGCGCGGGGCCGGGCGCCAAGGCACGGCCGGGCCATCCATCAAACCGGGGCATCGCATCCGCCCCGCAGCCGGCGGCGAGCCCGGCCCCGCGCCGCGCCGTGCCGTGCCGCGCTAATGGGTTTATAGATTACGGAGCGCTGGGGGAAGAGGATATTAGCGAGGAATTAGCAAATTGAATCACGGCCTCCAGAGCCGGCACAGACAGGGCATCTGTAATGCAATTCCCCAGCCCAGATACTTCAACGTCTAATTAAGAAATGATGCAAGCGGAGCGGGAGCACGGGGGCAAGCGCCCAGATGCAGGTATGGGAGGGCTGATTGCATTAGCCCAGCTGCCTGCCCATCGCCCTGGGCAGCGCAGGGGGCATCAAGCTGCCAAGAACCAGCGGGCAGAGGGGTGGGAACAGTCCTGCCCTTCCCTAACACCCTCCATCATCTCCGGTGTCTCCATGCAGCTTTCAATGGAATGTGGAACCACAATCCGGCTAGTACAGAGATCCCAGGAAGCAGAGGGAGGAAAAATACCATGGAAACACTTGGAAACATGGGCACTGGGCAGGCAGAGTGCAGGGGCTTCCATACCTCGGGCCGGACGGGGTCCTCTATCCCGACCACGGCGATGCAGGTCAGGTCGGACAGGATCTCGTTCTCACTGTCCCAGTCCGGCTCCGGGCCCGCGTGGAAGTCGCGGAAGGCCAGGCAGATGGTCCGCAAGCCGTGGCAGGCCATGGGCTCTATCACCTTCTTCACCATCTCGTCCCGGTCCTTCACCTTGAATATCCGGGGATCCCCATTCTTGTCCAAGATCCTGGTGCACCTAATGCCAGGGACGGGGAGAGGAGGTTAGAGGAGACACAGCAGTGGCACTTGCTTAGCAAAGTGCTCAGGAAAGACCCAATATTAATTCCAAAAGTCCATTCCCTTCGTTGTTCAGTTCCCCATCTGTAAGTGAGGGCATCTCTATGATCAACAGCTCCCAAGTGCTTTATCAAAGCCACAGCAAAGAACTACTTAAGACAGCACCATGATGACCTGCTCCCTCCCTGNCCCACAGCTCCCAAGTGCTTTATCAAAGCACCATGATGACCTGCTCCCTCCCTGCTCCATCCCACAGCTCCCACACACACACCACAACCCCAAAACTGAAAAACCCATGCCAGAAAGCTGCACAAAAGCCCACGGGAAGACCCCGTAGCAAGGGAGGGCGGTTACTTGCGCAGGATGATCTCGGAGGCTCCCTTGCTGTACATGCGGAAGGTGCCGTTGTCGTTCTTGAGCACCGTGCTCATGGACTTGCGCACCGAGTTGAAGGTGTAGACCTTGTAGAGCTTCTCCTCGGGCACCTCGTTCCGCACGGCCTGGTAATCCTGCTTCAGGTCCAGCACAAACCCCAGCAGGGCGCACTCCGTCTTGTTGCCCACTTGCCGGGGCAGCCCCCCTTCCTTCTCCGGTGGCTGCAGGAGAGGAAGGAAAAGTCAAATCAAACCTTCGTTTGCAGAACGAGGGGGAGAAGGAGAAGGAGAAAGGGGGCACGAGGGGGAGAAGGAGAAGGAGAAAGGGGGCACGAGGGGGAGAAGGAGAAGGAGAAAGGGGGCACGAGGGGGAGAAGGAGAAGGAGAAAGGGGGCACGAGGGGGAGAAGGAGAAGGAGAAAGGGGGCACGAGGGGGAGAAGGAGAAGGAGAAAGGGGGCACGAGGGGGAGAAGGAGAAGGAGAAAGGGGGCACGAGGGGGAGAGGGAGAACCCAATGGCCAGAGGCTGCTTGGGGCTGGGACGCACCAGGATCTTGGAGGTGTAGGCAGAGTTGACGGCGACCCCGTGGACTATGAGGTCCAGGACCTTGGGCAGGATGGCTTCGGGGTCGGGGATCTGGCGGTAGTGCGTGTCACCCACGTAGGCCTGCACCACGGTCATGCGGTTCATGGTGAGCGTGCCCGTCTTGTCCGAGCAGATGGCCGTGGCGTTGCCCATGGTCTCGCACGCGTCCAGGTGTCTCACGAGGTTGTTGTCCTTCATCATTTTCTGCAGTAGGTGATAACCAGCCCCAGAGAGGTTAGAGAAAAGCCCAAATCGCCTTCACACCCCGCTGGGACCCTGCTGTATCATGGCCTCACCTTGACAGAGTAGGCGAGGGAGATGGTGACGGCCAACGGGAGCCCCTCGGGCACCGCCACCACCAAGACGGTGACACCGATGATGAAGAACTTGACGAAGTACTGGATGTAAATGGGGGTGCACTCCGCCAGCCAGGGCCGGCCCTGCACCCCGAACGTGTCGATCACGAAGTAGAGCACCAAGATGATGACCGTGATGGCCGACATGATGAGCCCTGCGCGAAGAGGCAGGGGACGGGGTGAGGATGCACCTCCACGGAGACCTCCATGGAAAACCACGCACGGAGCCACCGCGACTCACCCGCCTTCCCGATCTGCACGGCCAGGCGCGTGAGCTTCCCTTGCAGCACCGACTTCTCCTTCTTGGGGACCTTCACTTTCTTCTTCTCCTTCTCCTCGTTTTCCACCCCTTCCTGGCTCTTCAGGGGTTGGATCTCTAAGGCCACACCATCCTGCGTTTTAGCTACAGCCCAGGGCAAAACAGACACCACGTGTGAATAGGAGAGAGACCGGGGAAAACCTCTCGGGCACCGTCGAGAAAGATGGTGGTGGAAAAGAGAAAACCCAGAGTAACAACAAAATTAAAAATAAAATAAAAAAACAGCAACAGAACCCCCACCACGTTCCCTGCAAACACACACGCCTCCGAGCACATGGAAACCTCGCAGACCCCGACACGGACACAACACGCACAAGTCTGACGAGAAGGAGGGAAACTGCTGAGGAGAGAGAGAGAGAGGTGGAGAAAGAGAGAGAAAAGGTGTGGAAATGGGTGTCCTCCACAGCCTGCAAAGAACAGGGTGAGAAACACGGGCGAGGAGACGCTCACGGAGTCGGGGCGGCCGCGGAGGAGAGGGTGCAACGGTGGCGGCAGCTCAGCCCTCCCCACCGCCCGCGGCTGCTCTGGACGTGCCCGGCGGGAAGGCGACGACGGAGCGGGACATGGGCACGAGGCTATCCCGGGAAAAAAGGGCTGCGGCCCCGTTGCACCCTCTCCCGGACACGGAGAGGCCGCCGGAGCAAAGAGCACAGACTCATGAGAAGAAGGAAAGAAGGAAGGAAGGAGGAATGCTCGGTAGTTAGTGTGGTGCCGTTCAAAGGATGGAGAGGCTGGTTACCTTTGTTGCGATTTTCGGGGGCTCCGGGTTTTTTACCTGTTCAAAGAGAGAAAGGGGGGAGGGCTGAGCACACGGACCTCGGCATTCCCGGCTGGAGGGACTCTGCTCCGAGGGATCGCGCTCTGCTCCGGTTCCCTCCGGGATGCAACCTCACAAACCGCCTGCCCTCGGGCACCAGCACCGTTGTCTCTGCTCCGGCACCGGGATGCGCAGGAGTACTGGGTGTTCCCTGGGCTTTCCAAACACCGTGTGTCCCTTTTTTTGGCATTTCCCTGCCTGCACAGCACCTGCCATCACCTACTACAAGCCGAGGAGCGCCGGCATTCCCAGATCCTGCTGCTATCGGGTGCCAGCGGATCCCTCAGCAAACCCTATTGCTCCTGTCGTAGGGGTCCTGGCCCAGCTCTGCTCCCTCGGACGGGAATGTGGACGGGAATGTCCCTGCGCCCCTCAGACTGCCCTGTCCCAGCAAAGGGACATTCCCCCAGAGGCACTAACAGCAGAGCCGCTCCACCTCTCCCCACACATCCCTGCTTTTACGTAGCCTGCAAGGTGGTGGGAAACCCTAAGGGCTTTGCAGACCCCAAACTGGATGCTCCAGAGCAAACCTCTACCCCAAACTACCCCTACTGCCTTCCTGGGAGGCTTTCAATGCTCCCACACGCCCCTCACTGCATCCCGTTGGGAAGCAGATGCGGCACCGCGATGCCCTGTCCCGGTTGAGCGGCCCGGAGCTGTGACAACTGCCAGGAGAGGCCTCCGTCCCATCTGGCATCACTTCCCAAGTCGGCTCCCCAGGCCCGGGACCAGCTCCCTGTGAGCCCAGACCCGCAGGACAGCGCCGTGCGGAGACCGAGGCTCCCAAACCTGCCTCCAAACCCTTCCTGAGGGAGAAGGGCTGGTGCCGAGCAGGGAATCGAGCTGCGGGCGGCGAGGCAGGAAGCTACTCAAGTCCCAGCACGACTGGGAACCTCGGCCCAGCTGGCTGCTCTCCTGCCCTCCGCCCAGCTGGCACGGAAAACCCTCCTTCCCACTCCGCGCTTTGACTCGTGCGGCTCCGAGGACACCAGCGGACTCATTCAGCAAGTCTCCATGGACTAACGACCTTCGGATAAGCCGGAGTCACCTTCCCACTGCGGGGGGACCAAGGATCCCTCTCCATGACCTGTTATCCCCCCCGGGCCTTTTTCCCTACCCCATAACCCCAGGATGCAGCTGGCAAGAGGAGAGAGATGAGGCCGAGTCCCGGAGGAGCTGAAGAGCCAAGGAAGGAGCCGCAGTCTGCGGGCACAAGTGGGTTTCTTGCAGCACCGTCCCCAGGTTGCAGGAGCAGAGAGGGTGTCCCCAGTGTTGTCACTCACTGCCTGGGCCACGCACTAGCACACAGCTGCATCCCAGAGCTTGCTGCACACTGGTAGATGCTTCCCAGGGTCGGGAGAAAAGCAGAAGGAAGGGGAAAACAAAGCAGCTTTCAAGGTATCTCCTTACCTTTCTTCACCTTCTTTTCCTCATCCCCTTCTCCTGCACCCAGGAGAGTGAAGATGATTCCCGTCTGCGAGTTGATACCCACAGCAGTCACCACCATGCGTCCCGAGCCCTCCATCACGTGGGTACCTGGCACAACGGGAAGGGCACGGTGAGACGGGCCGTGGAAGCAGCACATGGAAAAAGCCACCTCTCCATCACAAATCCAGACCCCGGGAGACTGCTCAGACCTTGCAGGAAGGAGCAGAGGGAAGTTTCCTTTCCCAGGCACCTCCTTCCATGGAAACTCCCAAGATTTAGGACTTCAAAGCAACCTGAAACCTTGTGGGTTTTTCCCCCACCTCCATACAAGCACTTCAGATCCAGGTTTGGTTTTGTGCCCTCGAGCCTCACCTGACAGCAGCATGGGGTCTTTCTCGAGGGATTTCTTCACTTGGTCTGACTCCCCAGTCAAGGAGCTCTCATCGATTTTCAAGTCATTCCCTTGGATCAGGATGCCATCTGATGGCAGGAGGTCACCTAGGAAGAAGGGAAGAGTCTTAAGGATCAGCCCAGACCCAGCAAGTCTCAGCTCAGCCCTTGCTGCAGTGTCTTAAAGGGAGACTTTCTGCATTGCGAATTTTGCATCATTTCGCCAATCTCAAACTTAATCTAGATGGAAAGGATACAAAGGCTGGTATTAAAGGATGACATTTAATAGCTCTAAAATCTTACTGACATATAAGAGCATTAGTTTTGAGGCCCTTTGCTCAGTAAATCAGCTGGCACTTTTCCATATCAGCTTTACGGAATCAGTAACACCCCTCCCAATGCCTCCTGGTACCTTCAAACTGTCTCAGCATCACATCACCCATCCACAAAGAGGGAGAAAAATCCCTGTGTTAAAATCAACACGAGGCTGGAACAAACTAGCTCCTTTTGGGAGTTTGCATGGAACAAGGCTACTCTGCTAAGCAAGGACAGGGATCGATGGCACCTCTTTGAGGCGCTCCTTGCTATGGGAATTCTCACTGGCGAGGAGACAGCTATGGAAATGAATCATTCCCATTCCCAGAGTAACCCAAAGCCAATGTCAATCCAGAGAGCTCCGGCCGGCAAGGTGAGCCGAGCATCACTGCCTGCACGGGAGCATCTCCCACTGCTCCTGGCCAAAATGTGCTGCAAAACAGCACGGACAGAGAGGAATAAGCGGAGGAGACGGCAGTATCCATGATTCCCCTTGAAGCAGAATCAAGAAATGGAGAGAAGGACCCAACGGGCTCCAAGACAGAGCAGCCCCAGGCAGCGGCGCCAGGGTCCCCTGCACTCACCGTACTTGATCTGCGCGATGTCTCCCACCACGATCTCGGCCACCGGGATCTGGATCACCTGCCCCTTGCGGATGACCGTGAACTTCTGCTCCTGCTCGATGCGGCTCTGGAGGCCCCGGAATTGCTTCTCCTTGCTCCAGTCGTTGAAGGCCGTCACGAGCACCACGATGATCACCGAGAAGAGGATAGCGGNACGGACAGATAGGAATAAGCAGAGGAGAAAGCAGGATCCGTGATTCCCCTCCAGGTAGAATGGAGAAACGGAGAGAAGGACCCGACGGGCTCCAAGACGGAGCATCCCCAGGCAGCGGCGCCCGCTCGGCTCCAGGGTCCCCTGCGCTCACCGTACTTGATCTGCGCGATGTCTCCCACCACGATCTCGGCCACCGGGATCTGGATCACCTGCCCCTTGCGGATGACCGTGAACTTCTGCTCCTGCTCGATGCGGCTCTGGAGGCCCCGGAATTGCTTCTCCTTGCTCCAGTCGTTGAAGGCCGTCACGAGCACCACGATGATCACCGAGAAGAGGATAGCGGCGCCCTCGATCCAGCCGGCCTGCGCCTCGCCCTCGTCCTCCACGCCGCCCGTCGACTGGCCGCACACTGCGGAGAGCGGGGACGCTCAGCTGCGCCGCGAGATACCCGCTATCTCCAGGAACACGCTCGGAGCAGAGCCTGGAGCTCCCATCTCCTCCCTGAACCGCTCCAAGGGTGGCCCTGGCTCTTATTTTTTTTCCTTTTAGGTCGTTTCGGGGTTTTGCCCTAGGTACAGGCTGCCCTCGCCATGCAAGGGTGGACAGACAGGGAATCTTTTTTTCCAATTCGGCTGCTCCTCCCTCCCTCCGCCTTGGCACCAGTCCCCATCTCTCCGCATCTCTGTCCTCCAGATCCCTGCCCCTTTCCAGCGCTTCCAAAGACATGGAAATCCAAGGCCAGGGAGGAGAATGAAGCTTGCCCAATGCCACGTGGCCACACAGAGTCTTGTCCCTCCGTGTGGCCACGTGGCATTGGGCAAGTTTGTCCTTGTCCCTCCATGGGACAGAGCCTTGTCCCTCCGTGCCCCAAGCGCAGAGGAAAGCCAGGGGGACCTGGGAATGCACCGGATTGATCTCCTTGCTTTTGCGCATCCTTTGAAGAACCCCAGGGAAAAGCAGTGGTGCCTCCACACCGGGGACCGGCCCCCAGGGCCAAGCCACCACTTACAGGATGAGCAGAGGTGGCTTTAGCGAAGCACCCGTCACCCTGCACTGGGCTGCAGATTCTGCCTGCGCCACCACCGAGATCCTCGCGATGATCCTAGCGAGATCCCTGCTCCAGGTGGCCAAACACCAGCTCCTGGAGCTACAGATGGGGACATGGGGACTCACGTTCATTGTCACCGCCGGGCGGGTGGTAGAACGAGAGGCCCAGGGAGATTATGGCTGNGCCAAACACGGGCTCCTGGGGGCCGTATGTCCCTACGGGAGGGGACACAGGGACTCACGTTCATTGTCACCGCCGGGCGGGTGGTAGAACGAGAGGCCCAGGGAGATTATGGCTGCGATTTCCAAGATGATCAGCGTGACGTCCTGAAGCGCCTCCCACACCAACTGCAGGAAGGTCTTGGCCTTCTTGGGAGGGATGAAGTTCTGGCCGAACACTTGTCTCCGCTTCTCCAGATCCGCCGGGTTCGCGGGCAGACCTGCGGAGGGGACAGAGGGACACGTGAGGGCTCCCGCATCCCACGGACCTTCCACCGAGGCGCCAGGGGCATCGTGATGCTGCCACCATCCCCACGGTGCTGCAAGAGCCGCAGGGTCCGGCTGCGGCTCCGAGGAGCCCGGGGAAGGGCAGCGCGAGCCGAGCCGCCCGCGCCGAGCGGAGCGCCCGCGTGCCACCTAATGCCAGTTGGCAGCGGGCGCCTTGTTTACACGCCGCATCAAATTAGCCGTGAATCTGGCACGGCGCTCCGAGCTGTCGGAGCCACCTGATCCGCTCGCCGCTGCCAGCTCGGAGGGAGCCGCCAGCGCCGCGGGAGCGTCTCCGAGCTCCGGCGCGGAGCGGCTGCCCCTGGCACAGCCGGAGACCAGAGCAGATCCCGTGGGAGCTCCGGGAAGGCCCATGGGGTTTTTCTCCCTGCCCGCCCCATCAGGATAGGGATAGTGAGGGTCTGGAAAGGGAGGGCATCCCGAAGGGAATTGTGCAGGTGGAGCNGCCCCTGGCGCAGCCGGAGACCGGAGTGGCTCCCGCGGGAGCTCCTGGAAGGCCCATGGGTTTTTTTCCGCCCCCCCCTTATCAGGATAGGGATAGTGAGGGTCTGGAAAGGGAGGGCATCCCGAAGGGAATTGTGCAGGTGGAGCGGTGCTTCGGCTGCAACCTGGCACCATGGCATGGAGAAAGGGGTGCAGAAAGGGACTTCCAGGCTCCTTTCCATGGGGTAGCAAGGGATGTATGACACCCCCTCGGCACCGCGTCTGCAACGACGTTATGGGAGACGGGAACCCAGCACCCTGCTCCCGCGCAGCCTTAAAGCCCTGAAACAGCCCAGGGGGGCCCAGCACAAGAGCAGCCCCTGTGCCCCCCGTGCACCACCTTAACGGAGCCCGCGGGCTCCCTCTCCACCTTAAGAGCGCCCGCGGCTCCCGCCAGCTCCCGAGATGCTCCGGGCAGGGCAGGAGCAGGGCCAGGATGGGGCACGGCGGGACACGACGCGGTGCCTGGAGCCGCCTGGCAGCGCCGCGAGCCCTGCCCGGGGGGGACCCTTCCCACCGGCTCCGCTGCATCCCAGCATCCGGGCCGGGAGGAAGAGGCAGCACCAAAGCGGTGCCCTCCCCACGCCGCTCTGTGCCCTCTTGGCTCCCGTGAGGAAAACCCTTGGATGTGGAGAGGTGACGCGCTGGCAGAGCGAGCCCAGTGTCCCCACCCTGGGATCTCCCGGGCCTGACAACCTTCCCGGAGCCCAACCCAAGCGGGAACGCTTCCCACCCGCCGTCTCCAGCGGGATGCATGGAAAATATCGCTAAGAGCGGCGCGCTTTGACTCGCACCAGCATCAAGCGGCCGTGCCCGCCTTCCCGTGGCACCACGGGACACACCGGCACGGGGAGCCTCCTGCATCCCGCAATGCAACCCAGCTCCCAGCCGCAGCATCCAGCTTTTCCCAAAACCTCCCCCATCCCAAGCACCTTCTTCCCGCTGGAGCATCCCCTGGGGATGTCCCTGCAGGGCCCGGGCTCTCCCGCAGCCTCCGTTTCCTTCCTCTTTAGCACCGGGAGCTCTGGTTTCTTCCCCTAAGAGCCGGGCGCACGGCAGCCTCTTGCAGAGCAAACACAAAAACCTGCTTTTTGGTAGCAAAGCCAGGCTCCGTGCAAACCCCCGGCGAGCCACAACATTCCCAGTCTTGCCAAGGGCTTTGCCAGCTTGGAGA
>VWPW01021473.1:2750-25483 GCA_013389825.1 Crypturellus undulatus
CGGGCGGGGGGCGGCTGCGGCCCGCGCTCACGTGACGCGGCCGCTATTTAAGGAGGCGCCGGGGCGGGCGCGGCCCCGCGGCTCGGTGCGCGCAGCGGCTCTGCTTCCCTCGCGCTCCCGATCCCGTCCCGATCCCAATCTCGCCATGGCCGACGCCTTTGCGGGCACCTGGAAGCTGGTCGACTCCTCCAATTTCGACGAGTATATGAAGGCGCTGGGTGAGCGCGGCTGGCGGGGAGGACCGGGGGCGGGCGCCCTTAAGCCCGGCGGGCGCACGTGGCTTTGCTGTTTCATAAATTTTTCCAATTATTTTTATTTTCCTCCTTTATATTTCATCCTCCGAGCAACCCGGCTCTCGCTGCGGCTCCTGCAGGCTGGAAGGAGGAGGGTGGGGGAATGCTGCCCTTTTGAATGAGCTTAAAGAAAAGGGATGGGGGGAAAAATGTGGCTCCGCATCGGGGTGGGGGATGCGGAATGGGGGGTGGGGGTGGTCCAGGCTTTCCCTAAAGCCTCTGGATAGGGACAGGTTTTTCCCACTCTCCCATTTTGGACCAAGATGGTTGGTGAAGGCGGAGGACTGCAGAGCTGCTGCTCCATCCTTCATCCCTCCTCCTCCTCCATGCCTGCATCATCCAGGCGAGTCCCTGACACCAGCCGCAGCACTGGGAGGGCAGCGGCTTCTGCCAGTCTTGGGTTCTGCCCAGCGCCTGATTTGGGGCTGGGAAGGGTGATGCGGGGTGCAGGATCTGGGTGGTGGCAGCGGTAGTTGATGCGATGTGGGTAGGGGCCTGCCCATGGGCAGGGACAGTGATGGGGAGCAGCAGTGGCCTCACGGTCCCCCCGCTGCTGCAGGCGTGGGCTTTGCCACGAGGCAGGTGGCCGGTCTCACCAAGCCCACCACCATTATCGAGGTGAGTGGCGACAAGGTCACCGTGAAGACGCAGAGCACGTTCAAGAACACGGAGATCAGCTTCAAGCTGGGTGAAGAGTTTGATGAGACGACCGCTGACGACCGGCACGTCAAGGTGAGCAGAAATGAAGGATCGGGGACATGCAAGGGGCCAAAAAAAGGTGCCCAGAGCATCTCTGAGCATCCCTCGGAGAGCATCTGCCTCCCTCTGATGCGGGCACAGCCGCATCCCCACAGCAGTCCAGTGCTCGAATCCCTGAGCTCTTGCTCCATCTTCTTTTCTCTGTTCACTTTTTCATGAAATTGTTAAAAATCTCCCACAGGGCCTGGTGTTCTGCACTAGCAGCTCTTGGCACCACCCCCTTCCTCCCCTCGATCTGCAGCCAGATTTTGCAAAAAAAGCTGCACTGAGGCCTTGGAGTTGCTGCAAGGGCCCAGCGGGACCTCCTGGACCGGGAAGTAGGGCCACCCTGGGCATGGAGCTGCTGGGAAGGTTGTGCAAGAGCAAAACGGTGCAAGAGCAGAATGTCCCAAGCACCCGCTGGCCGGCCTGGGCCCGGGGCTTGCTCAAGAGAAAGAGAGGATGTGGCTGGGTGAAAGATGATATTTTGCCTCACTTTACAGCTTGCAGGGCCTCCCTGAGGGGAGATGGGTAGGGAAATTGGTGTTTGCAAGGGGAAAGAGGTCAAGAGAAGACTTAAACCTCCTTCTTTTTGGCCTCTTTCACCTCCCAGGAATGATCTTTCCCCGTCCATTTTTTCCCTAACAAAGCTGTTTTTGCATAGAACTTTCCCCTCCTGGCCCCGGGTGCCTGTGGGCACCCACGGTCCATTAAACCAGCTCCAGGCTCCGGAGCTCTTGTCCCTGCCTGTCTGCCCGTGCCCCCAGCTTGGGGTTGTCGTGTTGCAGCAGGAGCCTTGCAGAGCCTGGCTGAGCAGGTCTCCCTGCGGCCCTGTTGTCCAGGGAAAAGCCCAGGAACCCAATGGAGGCAGGAGGGACAGGGGAGTGTCCCTGTGGGGCCACAGCTGAAGACACTCCCCAGGGGAGTCAGGATTGGAGCCCCTGCGGTGGCCACAGAGCATCATTCCCACTGGAGTGGGTGAGGAGTGCAAGGGAGGCGGCAGTGCCAGTCAGACACGTGGGGCAGCCAGTCCCTGTCCTTGTCCCACTGCAGCAGCAGTGGCTCCCCCCACTCCGCAGGGAGCTATTTCCATGCACGGTTCTGGCCAGTGCCGGGGGCTGCCTGCCCCGTCTCGTGACATCGCTTGAGCTGGAAACTATGTGAAAGCACCTTGGCATCCTGCGCGCTGCGGGGACGCGTGAAGGGCGGCTCCGCGCAGTTGGGTTCGTGTCCTCCAAAAGCCTCTCGGCTGCCAGCCAAGGAGGGCAAAGGAGACGGAGGGCTGCGGAGCCACGGGGGATGGGGCAGAGGAGCCTGGGCGGCGCCTGTGAGGACACCTGAACCTTGTGGACATCCAGGCTGGGGACCTGAGCCAGGAGGCACCGAGGCCATGGGGGAGACCAGTTTTGGGGGCTGCCTGGGCTGCTGGAGGAGTAGGGAGAATGGTCCTTAGGAAAACCCCAACTGGAGAAGGATCCTTAGGAAAACCCCAACTCGGGGGATGGAGGGGGTCTATGAGCCATTGGAGACCTGTACTGTGAGGCACTCAAGCTATGAGGACACCAGGCAAAGGGGGCACCCAAGCTATGGGGAGACCCAAGTTAGGGGGGGACCTGCACTGTGGAGGCATCTGAGCCGGAGTAGGAGATGAGCCTTGGGGAGATCCAAATGGGGTGGCTGAGCCACAGGAGATCCAGGGAGGGGGACACCAAGCCTTGCAGGACTCTAAGCCAGGGGCTCACCCAATGCATGGAGAGATCCAGGTTCTGGGGAGACCTGCACCCTGGGGACATCTGAGATGGGAAAACGAGTCTTGGGAAAACCAAAAGTGTGAGTGTGTGCTGGGAAGGGGGGGCTAACTGTCCTGGGTGGGGGGACCCAAACCATGGAGACACCTGAGTTGTGGGCGTGCAGAGAGATCCCTGCTGTGAGAAGCCCCTTGGCACAGGAGGACCTGGGTACAGAGGGGACAACTGGGGCAAACAGCGTCCTGGGCAGCGGCGGGGTCAGGTGGGTGTAGCCGCGCTGCCTGTCCTCACTCAACCCTGGATCCTCCCGAGCCGGGGGTCACACCAGACCCGAGCCAAGAGCAGGGCTGTGCAAACAGTGCAGCACCTGGTGGCTCCATCCCCACTCCTGAAGCACCTCCAGAGCAGGATGAGGCGCAGGCCAGGCTGGCCACATTGGCCTGGGGAGGGCAGGGCCACCACAGCCGGGTTATCGGGGCTGGGGCACAGGCGGTCGTTGGCTGCTCTGTCTGCCAGCCGTCGGAGCAGGATCCGGTTGGCAGTGTGAGAGCTGAGGCGGCGTCTGGAGCCTTTTTGCCCTCCCTCTCCCACTACTGAACTGGGTGTGATGAGATGTGTCCACTCTCCCCTCGCAGTCTGTGGTCAATCTGGAAGGTGGCAAACTCGTCCACGTGCAGAAGTGGGAGGGAAAGGAGACATCGCTAGTGCGGGAGCTGAAGGACGGCAAGTTAATCCTGGTGAGTGCATAGGAAATGTCCGGTGGAGCTGCCGGGATAACGGTGATGACCCCCTCATCCCACCCCCACAACCCCTGGCTTTGTTTTTTACTCCCAGACCCTCACCATGGGCAGTGTTGTGTCCACCCGCACCTACGAGAAGGCCTCATAGGGGCCCCTGCCAGCCGATGCCGGTGCTGAACTCGCCAAATTGCCTCTGTCCCCTCCACGGTAGCAGTGTCCATCAGAGCATCTGCTGGAGCCCTCCAGAGCTGCTGGATCCCTGTGCTGCCCTGAGGGCTGTTGCCTCGGGGGGTGGTTGGGGTTGGGTGGGGGTTTTTTTGTTTTTTTTTTTTTTTTTTAATAATGGAAGAACCCCTGTGGAAAAATAATAAAGCCAATGTTGTTACAGCGCTGCGAGTGGTTTGTTTGGGAGAAGGACTTGGCCATGTGCAGCAGGGTGGGGGGATCCTGTCCCAGACAGGGCTTTGGCAGAAAGCGGGAAATTCCTGAATGGATCTTGCACCCACTCCACCAGGGAGACCAGGGCACCCCGGACCTGTGCAGAGCAGCCCCTGGGTTTTAACAGCAGCAAGTCCAGCAGCTGCTTCTGTAGTGAAGACCAACAGGTCTGAGCAGGTCTCCTGTCTGCCCAACAGTTCTAAAAAAGCAGAGAGGGAGAGAGGCCAGGTTAACTGAGGACCTTTCCCCTTTGCCCCAGCTCTGCTGACAGAGAGCAGAAGGGTAGGTCCCCCTGCAAGACCATCCAGTCCAGGCATAGGGTCACCACAAGGGCAGCAGGGCACCAAGGTGGAGTGGGAAAGGGCAGCACCAGCCCTTGGGGCGAGGGGTAGGCACTGGAGCCATCCATGTGCCCATATCAGGGCAGGATGGAGGGTCACTATGGCTTTTTCTAGCTTCCCCCAAATCACAGCACTGAAATGAAACTTTGGCCCAAACAGCTGCATTGAGGGTTGCTGCTGGTCCCCCTCTCCACTTCAGCAGGACATGGCCACAGCCATGGCAGAGGGACATGGAGCTCACTTTTATTTTTTCTTTTTGGGAGGGGTGGGGAGGGGGCAGGTATTAGTTTACTACAGTGGCAGCTCTGCTATAAATCATTGAGGATACAAGCACACACCATTCCAGCAAAAGCAAACGTTCCACAGCAAAGCCCAAGCCACCCGCTCTGCCAAAGCGTCATCTGCCATTGACGCCTGACAGCCGAGAAGCCAAGGTCAAGCGCACATGGCATCCAGGCTTGGGAAAGGAGCCTGTCCAAAGGGGAGACTCTGCCCTAGGGAAGTGGTTGAGGTCAGTCTGGGGCTCCAGTGTGTCCTACTCAGCTCAGGAGAAGCCCAGTCCTGCCAGCATCAGCTCATGGAGAATGCCTGGTTTTACTGAGCACAGGGACATGGGCCAACCTGCTGTTTCTACAGGACAGCCAAGGCCTCCAACTATTTCAGTAGCGAGAAAAGCCACAGCTGTGAGCGGCGTGCAGATAGAGCCAGGCTTGCGTCCCTTTGGAGGCAGTGGAAACGGACAACATGAATGACGCAGCCAGCCCCTTTTGAAACACCCACTGAGAGGAGGAATCGCTCCCTTAACCTTTCCTCTGCGGTCACCAAGGTCTATGGGGACTAGCTGAGATAGCCCCATGACTGTGGCTCCTGCTTGACCCTTTTATGATTCCTTCTGCAGAGACCTTTGAGCCTAATTAAGATTTTTACTTTAGTCGCTACCTCATTTTGTTGCCAAAACACACCACGAGCTTTGTCTTCCACTCCATGAGGCTTCTCTCAGGGTCACCTCACCAGCTCTAGAGGCTCTAGGAACCTCCAGAAAACCCACCACGGCTCCAACTCAAGTGTTTCCTCCTCCCTCTCCCCAGCAGACTTTCCAAATGCTCCAGTGCGGGTCACCTCCCCACTCCTGCAGGTTTGCCTTTGTTTTCCTGGCCAAGACGAAGTGCAGAGCACACAGAAGAGAGAAAAAATGCGGTACAAAGTTCAACAGGGATTTGATAAATTTATTTTCCATCATTTACAAAGCGAGCAAATACGCCACACCATGTTTAAGTAAAGTATCTCCACTCCCTGCATTACTTCTGAGTTTCCCACTCTGACTTTACCAAGAAAATGAAGGAAATGGAGGGAGGATTTTTATACCAAACAGCTCTGTACTGTGATCATGAATGAAGCTCCTCCAGCATGGAGGTGGTTATAATCCTGCTTTATGCTAGGAAAGGAAACAGGCAACCGCAGGGATATCGGCTGTCCTTTCTGGGAGCTGTTCCGAGATGACAGCACCAGGCTGCGATTCAGGCCCCACATTCTTACACTGATCCAACAAACCACATGTGGAGCTGCAGAGTAGAGATCGGTGAGCACAGAGCCAAGGGGTCTGGTAGCAACTCCCCCTGGAGCTCTCTGCAGGGATTGGTAGGGAAAAGCACAGATGAGCTTCAGGGCTCCACCTTTTCCAGGCAACCAGATCCAGGGAATGATGTCATGTGGGCTCCTTACCGGGCTGATGCTACCCTAAGCAGCCACACACAGCACTGGGGTCTAGCTGGCAAAACATGAGGCTACAGGATGGGAGGGGTTGCTGAATACGGGGAATTAGCCTATTTTTAACAGGCATGCCCACTGGTCTCGGTGGGAGAGAACAACAGCCCAAATCTAAAGGTGATGGTGAAAATGAGTATCAGAGTCTCAAACATCACAGGCTGAGCATTAGTTTTAGAAGGAAACACCTTGCCCTTGAGGCAAGAAAGTGATTCAGTCCTGCTCTCCCAACAGTATTTTCCAGGAATTTGCTATGTCAGTTCCCCCATGCATCTGCTCGCTCACTCCTTGTGCTTCTTCTTATGCTTCTTTTTCTTCTTCTTCTTTTGAGCCTTGCTGGCTTTCCCCGAATGTTTGGCCTTCTTGCTGGCTGGCTGAGCCTCGTTGCTGTCCGAGTCAGAGCTGTCAGAATCAGACTCAGAAGACTGTTTGCTCTTGTGTTTCTTTTTCTTCTTTTTCTCCTAGGGGGAAAAAAAAGTAGATGAAGTCTCACACATGGGAAAACTGTCACGTGTGCTGACCAGGGCAGCAAGGTGCCTGGTCACTTTAGCAGGTACCTCCAAAGCCTGTTCTCTGACATGGATGACCCACACAGCTCCTGCTCCAGCTGCTCAGGACTTAACTAACTATATTAGATTATAACAGCATGAGGGACAATGTAACACTGTTGACAAAATGTCAGTCCAAGCCTCAAAATTATTACTCACTTCAGCATCACAAAGTCCCTGCAATCCCTCCAGAATCACAGCTTTCTTGGCTATTTAATGATACTCTATAATAATGTTTGCAGGATGAGGCGTTTTGACAACAAAATGGGTTTTTAAAAGGGAGCTGGAAGTCCCAGAGAAAGCCCCAGAAAATTAACGCTAATGCAACGGGGCACTGCTGACACTGCACCCTTCTCCTTGCAGGAAAGCCTGAGCTCAGCTGAATTTCCCAGAAATGCCACCAGGAAAACAGGCTATGAGCCTAAAATGTCACAGACCACAGCTCCCAGCACAACTGCAAAGGAGAGGCATCCAATACCAGCTCTCCCACCACAATAGTCTAAACTTGCTTCTTCAAATCAGTTCAATTTATTCATCAATGACCTGGATGAAGGCACAGAGTGCTCCCTCAGCAAGTCTGCAGATGATACGAAGCTGGGAGGAGTAGCGGATACTCCAGAGGGCTGTGCTGCCATCCAGAGGGACCTGGACAGACTAGACAACTGGGCAGTGAGAAACCTCATGAAATTCAACAAGGCGAAGTGCACAGTCCTGCACCTGGGGAGAAATAACCCCAGACACCAGTCCAGGCTGGGGACCGACCTGCTGGAGAGCAGCTCTGCAGAGAAGGACCTGGGCATCGTGGTGGACGACAGGTTGACCATGAGGCAGCAGTGTGCCCTCGTGGCCAAGAAGGCCAATGGCATCCTGGGATGCATTAAGAGGAGCGTCTCCAGCAGGTCGAGGGAGGTGATCTTACCCCTCTACTCAGCCCTGGTGAGGACACATCTGGAGTACTGTGTCCAGTTCTGGGCCCCACAGTACAAGAGGGATGTGGAGCTGCTGGAGAGAGTCCAGTGCAGGGTCACGAGGATGATCAGGGGCCTGGAACATCTGCCCTGTGAGGAGAGGCTGAGGGAGCTGGGCCTGTTCAGCCTGGAGTAGAGGAGGCTGAGAGGGGACCTGATCAGTGTCTGTAAGTACCTCAAGGGAGGCAGTGAGGAGGATGGGGCCGGCCTCTTTTCAGTGGTAGCCACCGACAGAACTAGAGGAAACAGCCACAAACTGAAGCATAAAAAGTTCCATGGGAACTTAAGGAAGAACTTCTTGACAGTGAGGGTGACAGAGCACTGGAACAGGCTGCCCAGAGAGGTTGTGGAGTCTCCTTCTCTGGAGATCTTCAAGACCCGCCTGGATGCAGTCTTGTGCCACATGCTCTAGGTGGCCCTGCGTGTGCAGGGGTTGGACTAGATGACCTCTAGAGGTCCCTTCCAACCTTAGGCAATCTATGAAATCCAAAGCTTCTCTCGACTGTCTCTGGAGGGGTGGATGGAGAAAGTGCCCTTTCCCAAGCAACATTCGTCCTCTCTTTGCATGGCCTTCAAATAAGTCATATATCTTCCTGCTCTCCCAACTTCCCACCACTCCTGCACTGGCATAAGCCATGGGCATTAAGGAGCTCTGTGCTTTACTTCTGCAAAGCCCCAAAGCAAAAGCTACAGAGTTCAAGAGGAACCTGACATTTACATGCAGAATAAAAACAGCTGGTGTTGGAATAAACATTGTGAAGATCTTTGAAAAGTATCTAAATCTTCAAATTCTTAGACATTGCACAATAACTTCAGGTAACTAAAGCACAGATTACCCTAAAACCAGCACTGTAGTGCGCTGGCCCCTGAAACTGTGTCAGGCAGATGATCCCAAATCCAAAATGACACAGCATGGCAATTTGTATTATTTAATTAGACAGTGGTACTGAGGGAGAGGATGCGATTTGCCTGTGCTGGCAACACTCCACTCACCAAAGCAGTGCAATGAGGAATATTCATCTCTGGGATTGAAAATTAAAACAGGAAAACAAGCAGATCCAAAGGCCCCAGCTCTTGGATCTTTTGCGGATAATGAGCAAACACAAGTCTGATGCCAGTTCAACTCACCTTTCTAGCTCCCCAAATACCAACATTGTTATTATGCTAAGCAACTCCTGGCACAAGACAGAAGGTTTTGGGGAGGGCGTTTTAGGAAGTTACTTGGAAAAGAAAGATCTTCCTGAAATAAATGGGATGCTGTTTGCCAAAACCCGCAAGATCCTATAAAGAAAGTGAAAACAGCATTCAGATGAGTAGGCCTATAAATATTAAAAGATTTTAGTATTTTGTGAAAATTTTTAACTCCAGTAAAGACCCTGGCTTTCTGCTCAAGCCCAGCAAGGTTCACCTCTAAGGAGGTGCCAATGATTTCTTCCACAACATGAGCCTTAAAAACAGACCTCCCTGTGCAAGGGGATTATTGTGAATTTTCGTTACGGTTCAAGAACATAAAGAAGACATAGGAAAGCAGCAAAAAAGGGTTTCCTGAAGCAGAGATGGGCCAGTAGGACAAACCAAACCAGCTCAATCACTCGTGATAAAGGCCTACACAACCAGCAAGAAATGTAACCCAACAAGCAAATCTTGTTGCTTTGATTAAACAATATACTGGCATTTTCACTTCAAGCAAGCTACACGTTCCTGCAGAACACGTGGATTAGCTGCTTGTGAATTGGTGCACTTGTGAAACAGGGCTCAATCTTTCCAAAACTTGCTGCAAAACAGCATCCTGTTCTCCTCTGTATGCAGACAGGCCTGGAAATATACAAGTACTAATGTTAACTGTACTACTTGACGATATTTCCCAGTTGTAATCCAGCTCCTTTCCCCCCTGGTTCTCACATTATCTTGTACTGGCTGCATTTCATTTACAATTACATCACTCTGCTACAGGGTCAGATGCTGCATCCTTCATGTTCTGCCTAGGCCCAGGAATCCTCTGCTGCTGTGTGTGGAACTAAAACACCTAAAAACCCTCCTCACATTCAGCAGGAGTCAAGGACGAATGCAGACTTGTGAAAACACGTTGAAAGCAGAGTACAAACACGGAGCCGAGACCTTGGCACAGCTGGGCACTGCCTCCCATGTTCACGAGCTCCAGAGGGGTCAACTTGCCATTTGGTGATAGTGATGCATTTGTCGAGCCTGTGCCGGGGGTGGAAGAAGTGCAGGGTTTTCCTTCAGTGCATCATTGGTCCAGGCAAACGAGTTTTGGGGAACCAAACAGCCATGTTTTCCCTTCATCTCCGAATTTAAGCAGGTTGAAAGATGGTCTGTCCAGAGCACAGCTTCAGAGAGCATCGCAGTTAGACAGCAGTCTAACGAAGGTCCCAAACATAACTTTAAGGGTTTGTCACATCAATCTGTGTAATGGGAGAAGCCCAGAATCCCCAAACCAAGCCTGGCTCATTCTCTCTGCCAAGAAGGTCCCCAGTAATCTCAGGGCCATCCTTGGACCTGCTGAGCCTTACTACAACAGCCTTGCTGTAAATCACCTCTACTTCGGTAGGTCTGTCAGTGCCATGCGCTCATTTTGTGAGAAAACAGAAAGGTACAGCAGGACGAAAGGATCTGCAGCAAGTAGATTTCAGATAAAATGAGTCCTCAGGGAGGCCTCCCTCCTTGACCAGCAGCCAACCTAGATGGCTAGCCAACCGAGCCAAGAAGGAAAACGTATGTTTGAATGCACAAGGGGAACAATAGCAGGAGATGTACTAGAAATGCCGGTATAAAATGAGAACAACCCCTTTCAGTAAAGTATTTTCCACCTGTTCCAACAAGCAGCTGAGCTAGGAGCTGCAAGATGTGACAGTTTTGAGTCACTTGGCCTCCCTTGGATGGCTGCAGGCACTTCCTGAGGCTCCCTCCACACCCACTTTTTTTTACTGAGGGTTAAGACATAATCACCACCCTAATAATTGGCTGGAAAGCATCCACGTAAAGGAAACCACATTTTGTGCAAAGAAGCAAGAAAATAAATAAATAAATAGAAAAGGCAGCATGTGCATATTCATACACTAGATTGCAAGCTGAGAAGCTGGCACTTCTCTGTAAGCAAGGAAATCCAGAGGCAGCTACTGAAGAGAGTAAGAAAAAACAAGACAAAGAGGGAAAAATCCTCTGCAATAATCTACTTTACACCCTGACTCTGCCTTGTTTGCTGTAGGCTTAAAAGTGCTTTTAGCCCAAGGAGCTCAGCAAGGCAGGGGAGACGTTAAAGGCTATGCTTTAATTTAGGTGAGCACTAGTAGGGAGGGCACAGGGCGTCTCACTGAGTGGCCAATAGCCCTCCAGTATCTTCTTCAAGCTGCCCCTGCAAGGCAAATCCTCCCAGGATTGCTCTCTAAAAGGGAGCGTTTCAATACCAAAAGCACAGAATTATCTTTGCATAGATAAGAGCAGACCATGAGGGAACAGGAATTCGGCCACTGCTTTGCAAGATGCTCGAGCTAAGTGAGAATGAGCTGAGGTGAATGTGAGCGAAGCTACAGCAAGGGCACAGACATCCACAAGGAGAAGTCTGGATTCTCCTAGCTCTTCCCCATGAGAGTTTTCTTCCACGAGGTTCAGCCACTTTCAGGACAAGTTCAGTTTCTATATGAAGATTAATACACTAGCTTACAGGAAGACAAGCTGAGCCAGGATAGTTTCATTTAAAAAGACACATTCTCATGCAACAGGGAGGACACAAAGAGGCTCAGCTAAAGACATCAATGTAGGATGGATTGCGTGTCACTGCAATAGATACAGGCCATCAATTAGGGGCACAGAAGAAAGGCAACAAGTAACTTATTTAATGTGAAACTATTTTGGGGAGGTAGAAAAGCAAAGATAAAACACAAGACTTAGAGCTGCACATTTAGCAAATAACCCTCCAAGACTTGATGGGAGAGGGTGGGGATTTATAGTTTGCTATACACCCAGCAGATTCTCCATCAGGTATCAGTTTTTGTATTATCAATCTAGGTAATTTAGGTCTTTTGATATTTGGCAAAGTCTAGATTTTTCTGTGAGACAACAATAAGTCATCACAAAATCCTTTATCCACAGATTAAGGGTAGAACCAAGCCACAACAGCCTTTAGAAAGTGATGATGGTAAAGAGTTAACTTTTAGAGAAAAGGATGCAGCAAAGAGAATTTTCTCAAGGTTTTTCCCCTGCACATGGTGAGAAAGTTTGACAATATCTTGTAACAGAGTTTCATTCCAGAGCTTGGGAAAACTTCTCAGCATGTGAAGGCTGAAGAGGAGGCAGGATGTCACATCAGTCCACATCAGTTCAGGAAGAGAGGGGAAACAGAAAAACACATGAGGATTTTGCACTGGCTAAAAATCACAGTCTCTTTTTTAGGACAGTCCTATTTTACCAGCCAAACTCTTTGGACCAACACAGAACAGACTGTTAATGCAAAAATCACGCCACTGGGCAACGCTGGACATACAGAATACAGACCATGAACACTGCAAGAAGTAAAACAGTAACAGAGGAGTTTGACATTTTCTGTATCTATCAACAGTGTTCCTCTGAAATTACTCCATATAAACAATATTTTTCTATTAAGACTGCCAGTTTCTTTCCAACCCAGCATCCTGATACTGAAGAAGAGAAGTACTCACAGCCTTCCTGCATGCTGCTAACCATGCTGAGCTGATCCCAGGGCTTAGCAGCATTGCACAAGAGGGGAGTGTTGCTCTGGGTTATGCATCAGAGACAGCAGTGCCAAGGTAAAAAGCCCAATTACTGCCCTCAAAAGAGCCCTGCCACACCCTAGCTGTGAGCTGCCCTCCAGAACTGAGCCCTGGTGATGGATAGAGCTCAGGCTGAGTACTGCAAACACTATGATTGTATAAATATTACACTTTTGTCCACACAGACTCCAAATATAAAGATGTTTGTTGGCTCAGACACAGCCAACAAGTACAGAGGTTTGGACATTTTAGGTCTTTATACACCTTGTCCAATTCATGCAGAAATTATATATTAGAGATTTCAAGACAAGTCGCTTACATTTTCTAGAACTGTAAGACTGGTGTTGGGAATTAGCAAAGAGAGGACAGACTGAGCTAGAGCTTGAAGTGTTGCCTTCCAAATTATTGTGGCTATTCCAAAAAGGCTGGTGCTAGGAGTTGACCACACCAATGCACCAGGTCCTGCTTCCTGCCTAAGACAAGTTGCTTGGGGCTATGCTTCAAGAATGCTACAAGAGTTCATTCCTTCTAAAAGTATTTGATCATGAGATAAGAGGGGAGTGTCCAGAACTCTCCAAGAAGTCTAAATATTCTTTCCCCAAACCCTCTGCGGAGTTCTCTCCTTCTGAGAATTTATGTCCACTCTTGTGGAAAATTAAAATGGATTTCCAGCATTTCTACATCTCCAAAAGAAGTGGCAGTATGACTGCTAGGTTTTTATTCTTAAAATAGAGAATGTTAGCCTAATTTCAAACAAGATTATGTAAATCTAAGGATATTATTCAATCCCTTGCTTAAGAGCTAGTTGGAATTAATCTGATGAGAAGAACCCAGCATATGGGCATGTATGTTAATACAGTAAGGTTTAGAAAAGCATACGAGAGGACAATAAGAGAATAGTATACACGCAAAGCTACTAGGATGGCTTAATGCTTCATGAACTACAGGTCACTGAACAAACACTGATTTAAGGTGTGGTTTTAAGTAAGGAGACAACATCTGCACCAAGACTTCCCTAAGTCCTTTCACACAACAAGAGAAACAGCAGCAAACTCTGCAGAAAAGCAATCGTAGGTCACATTTATCATGCAACCCCAAAGACCTTCACATTTATCATGCAACTCCAAAGACCTTCCCAAAACTACACCAGGGATAAATTAATCAATTCACTGGAACAGGAGATGGGAGAGCCGTATAGGGTGCAAGTGCAAGGGGTTACTCCTGGCGTCGAGAACAGCAGACCTGTTCTTGAAAGGCAGATGAGGGGAAGATTCACTAGGGTTTATTTTCTCTCAGCACGTCTCCCTCCTACACAGCCTTTGTATAGGCACACTGCAAGTGTTCCCATAGGAGTTCCTTCACCCTGTGACCCAAAGAGAATAAAAGTGAAAGATGCAGTAACAAGCAGCTCTCAGAGACCCCTCAGCTGCTCACTGGTACTTCCTTATTAGTGCTGTCACAGCAGTATCTGAGGTTCTCCAAGTTATTTATTTTCTCAGGGTCAACAGAAGACAGGACAGTGCTCTCACATGCCTAATACCAAGGTGATCTGTAACCAGAAAACTTGTGTCCAAGGTCACACCCAATGATTAAGCCAGCACAGAGAGTTGAAGTCTTCATCTGTCTTTTCTCTAGCAGATGCTGCAGGGTGGAGGTAAGAAAAGTGAAAAATGAGTTCCTCAGTTCTACCTCAGTCACGATTCAGGTGGTCTAAAATCATATGTAGGTCTGTAGTTAGTAAGCACCACGTAAAAAAAGTTAGAAGGACCACTTTCTTCCGAGTCTTAAGTCATGGTAAGAGAAATAAACTAGGAAGTCCAATGCTGTAGTTCTGGGAACCATACTGCCAGCTATACAGCACCTCTGTGCATAAACTGCTGATAAAGGTGACCATAGGAAAACTGAGCAGAAAATACAGGGGGTGAGGACCCCAGAGTATCTCCATATGGAGAGGAATCTCCAGGGAAAGAGATCAAGTACAAAAAATACTACTGACAGAGTCAGGAAGGTTAATATTGCTATGTCATTAAATGGATACGTGGCACAGCGGAAACTGATACATATTAATTTAGAAATTGCAAGCTCTACTTTTACACTAAAAACCTCAGACAGCCTAGACAGAAAAGCAATTGTTACTGGATTGAGCTATTTCAATTTTGTGCAAGTCTCCTGGGGGTTTCAGGAAAGCAGGGAAGCACTTGGTGGCTCCCAGACAAGATCACAGCAGGCACCCGACAACAAAGAAACTATTTATGTTGAGGATCCCACATCCTGTCTCCAGAAAGCTCAAAAAATTTATTTTCCAGCGTGGAAAACATCTGAAAATCTTTGATCTCCTCCCTTCTCATATCCACATATCCTGTAGTCTTTGGAAGGCAAGACTCCACAGGGAATCCCGACCCTAAGCAGATAGGCATTGATGCGCCTCAATTAAGAGGTGCACCTCTTAATATAATTCTTCCCACTGTCATTTAAACAACAGTTACTTCCACTGTAAAGCAAAGCAATTCTTTACCAGACAAGTCAGGAAAGGTGAGAGTCACATTTAGTCCAGGATCCGAGAGAGGACTCAGTTCAGCTGCTTGCTTATGAAGCCAGAATTAAAAAAAAAAAAAAAAAAAAGTGCATGTGTATGTCATCTGCAGAGTGCTAGAGTGCTACTCATACACTGCTATACATGTCCAAGGCATTCCTTGAATAAGAGCTTGGATATCAGGGAAGCAGAACACACCTCTCAGGATGGAACTAGATACCAGGATCCAGCAATATAACCAGGGAGATCAAGTTCCTACTACTGGATGAGCCATCCTGAGCCCTAACTGCACAAATGAGAACTGCAGTTTAAGAATCAAATTAAAGTTACCCTGATTTTGCACCAACTGCTGGGGAGAAACAGGTACACCAAAGGGCACAGGCAAACACAAGAAAACTCACTACACACTTGACTTCTCTGCTCTGCTGCAAGTAGCACCTACAATTCCTCCAAACAGCACTTCTCTCAGATAGGATGTGCCAAAGCTCCAAAAACCACCTTGCCAACAAAAGCACAACTGAAAGTGGGACTTCAATTCCCAGAGTCACTTTGGGTTAACATGTTTCTATACATTACAAATCCCACCACCTTCCTCTGTTTGCTGCCAACCTCCAAGAATACAGACAGACCGAAGGGCTGGCATGGAAGAAAAATGGCTCTGGAAGTGTAATGGCAAGTTGCACTCAGCTGCAAAGGGGTTGATGGAACAGTTTATTTGCTTAAGTCTAGAATTGGAAGACACTTTTCTGTGTAAATAGAATGATCACCAAACGTTTCTGCTTTGGATTCAGGTCCTACCTACTTTTTATACCTATTCTGCCATCCTAGCATACTCCTGAAGCCAGAGGTCAAACACTAGACATGAGAGTTCTCTTATCCCCCAAAACTACTCTAGAGGCTAGAAATCCAATAAGTTCCTTGCACAAACACAACCCACAATTTTACCCTGGCACGAGCCTAGTTTCATCTCTCAGGCCAGGCCAGGCCACCTGCGCTGCACCTAGGCAGCAGCAGGCACTTAGGCCAGATTAAAGAAAGGTGAACAGAGAGCAGAAATGAAAGAAGAGGAGAGGCCGCTATTGGTAAAAGTCACAGAAATTCAGAAAAAAAAAACTTCAGTAGGGTGTCAGATAAGTCAAGAAAAAAACATTCCTATGTCTCGCTGCAGGACCTGACAGGTCTATATGTTACAGTACAAAACCGCCCTAGAGATCAGTTATAAAAAACCCACAAATGTAACTCTACTGAACAACACGTTTGACCCACTTTTCCAGCAGAAGTGCACCTTGTACCTTTTTCCTTTTTCTTGAAGAGTCATCAGTCAGGCTGGTCTTTTTATCTTTTTCATATTCTGCTGTTGCTGCCCCTTCTTCCTCCTCTTCTGGAATCAGGCTGTATTTGGTACCTCCAGGCTGCATGAAACACTCCTTGGCAAAATGACCTGCAAAAGAGCATTCAAAGTAGTAACTCAGACCTTTTTTCAAAGCCACGTTTTAGATGAAGTGCCTACGACAAACCTTTGATCATTAGTCACACTGAGAATCTACACTGCACTTTTTCCCACCCCCTAGCATTCCAACTAGCTTTACATGCCCAGATTGTAAAAAGCCAGCACAGTGTAACGCAAGTCATTCCAGAAAGATTAATCGTGCAAAACTAAGACACTCTGACTAGGGAAATTAGTAGAGACGCATCTGGGTAATGACTTAAGCAGCAGGTAAAGTGGATAGGAAAGGGAGTCAATTGGTGTGACAGACATCTGGTAAATGAGAGCAAAACGGCAAACACTTGGTAAAACAGCTCAATCTGGTTCTACTCTGGAGACATCAAAGTTGATCTATTAACAGTTGTAGTGGAAACTGCACTTGGATATCATCTGTCTGGCTTTTATGAATAGACACTATCATTAAGAAGTATACAGCAAATACTTAGAATGTAGCTTAAGGTTTTGGGGGTTCTTAAAATAGTATTTTAAAGATAGTTATCTGCCACTAGAGAGAACTATATTAATGTTTAAAACGGGTGCTTTTAAAACTGTCTTCATTAAGCTTCTCCAAATTAGTGTTAACACCAGCGTTAAAATGTGGTTGTATAACATTAAGAAAGGTGCAGCAAACATTCCATGTGCAGAAAGCTTTTCTAATTTACACTTGAGCAACTCGGCAGTTAGTCAATGAAAGTTGCTAAAAAAGGCATCCACATGTATGCTAGGCAAAACAAAAGTTTCACCAGGCAAAAATGCTCATTTTCAGCTCCAGGAGAACTTACGTAACAGCATTCCTAACAACTATGCAGTAAAGCATTTTCCATCTCTTGCCATAATTAAGTGATCTAGTTAAAGCCAACTTTAATGTCTTAAAATGCAAAACTAGAATAAGAGCTCAGCTGTAAGATGCATCAAAACAGACAAAAGAAGGAAAAAAACTGTGCCAAAAGACTTGTTCCTTAGAGAAGGCTCAAGTGGATGTAATTTTAAGAAACAAATCTTAATAAAAATTAAATTGAGTCTTTCCTTTACAAAAGGAAAATGATGCAAGATGCAGTTGTCCTATAATAAGGGACACGTACAGTGCAAGACAATAACGAGGCAGGCATCACTACAATCATATCTGTAAGTCACAATCTAGCTAGCACAAAAGAACTCTACATGAATATACCTTTGCAACCACATTTCTTGCACACAGTATTCAAGACAGCTTCAAGAGTGATCTTCTGACTGGTGTAGTCTCTGAATGTACGTTTCTTCCTCTCATCCTGACTGGAAAGAGAAGAAGAGTTTAATTTTCAAGCGATCTTTACCATTAAATCAATATACTTACATGGACAAAGTCTAAATACATTTTTTTCAAGTTTTGCTCTAAAAGAACCCCTTAGTTGGCTACAGCAAAGAATGGAGTTGACCAATCACTCATTAGAATAAGGTTAACATAATTAAAACATGTTATATGGCTCTTCAGCTTCACTGAATTCTCTCCAAACAAAGCAGGCAAAAATAAGGAGCTGCAATTATGTTGTTTACACTAACATTTATACTACACAGGTAAATAAACATTCTTACTTGCCAAGGATAAAAACAAACAATTTTTACTTGACCTACAAGAGATACCACATGGAGAGGGGGGTGGGGAAATCCACACACAACACACACACAAGGAAGTTCTGACAGATCTGAACAGTTGAGGAGAATATTTGATTTCACTGTATGTGAAAGTTTGATGAATCTGTGGCTGGAGTGAACAGTCCTTTCACCACAAAACATGTGGCCATGAAGAAAAAAAAAAAAAAAAAAAAAAANAAAAAAAAAAAAAAAAAAAAAAAAAAGGCAAGAACTAAGATCCTGCCAGGCTGGGAAGGGATGGAATTTCCTGCATCTCTCCCTCCACCAGCCCCTGCTAGCCTTTAATCAGCATAACCAAGAAGGCACCTTTAGTCCTACCTTCATCTAACCAGTCCAACTCTGAAAGACTCAGCAGTGAGCACCCCTTACCCTCCAAGGTGAAGGGTTATTACAGTAGAAAGGCCAGGCAGGAAAGGCAGTAACAACCTGTCTGCTCTGCTATACCCTGCTCAATAGATTTACCTACTCAAGGGAAACATTGTTTGGATCCAGGTCTTTGCCTGTTCCTTGGTTAACGACCTTCATGGAGAGGGAAAGTTTCAGTTTGTCATCCTTCATCTGAAAGAGAAAGGTACGGAGGAAGAGGAGGGGGTGAGAGTGATGTTCACTAATGCAATCTGCTAGGTCGTCCACAGAGAAGGAATATAACTGTCACATTCAAAAGAACTACTAAAAGATACCACATGAAAAGTATTATATTTTAATCTATATTTACATATTAGAGTATTCAAGTTAATAAAACAGAGTTAAGGGACTCCCTCAGAAATAAGACAACAATATCAAATTATAGGTCCATTCAGATTAACATTCTGCATTTAATAAGAGCAAACCAAAGTGCCAAAGAAGAAAGGGTGCATTTAGCAACTTTGCTATAATTCTCAAGGAATCCATCCTTGGGAGTTTCCCCTGGGCCTTCAGTAGATTGGCACCCTGAAAAAATAAGACTTTATATCTCATTTTGCATTTCTATCCTCTTACAGGGTTAGAAACTTTCTAAGTATCTGTATTAGGGGCTTACTCTTTTCTGAATCTTAATAAGCCCTTGATCGCCACATTATCACTTTAGAAGCAAGAGCAAAAGGTCATGACTTTTTTAATTCTTTCTTTCATCCTTATGCATTCTCCCTAATGCTACTACCTGTTACTTTGTATGTTTGGGAAATTCATGTATTTGTTTGCAGGTAGGCTAATAGAGCTCTACCACTTTCTACCTCCCAAACATGCTCCTGCCATTTCTCTCTAACGGCAGAGAAGCCAGAAATCAGGAAAAACTACATTTCAGATAAAGAAAACTGTAGCTTAATATTTTTACTTTTTTTTTTTATCCATATTACAGGTCAACAAAAAAGGATCTGTAAAAACTTTCACATAGTTTATATACTGTAAATACATACCAAAAGCTTCTAAACCTATTTATCTTCTGCAAAACAGTATTGTTATGTCAAGCCTATTATCACTGAAAAAAAATGAGGTGCAAAGCAATGACAAAAATCCTCCCCGTCTCTAGAAAGCCACAAGTTTCAAACTGCATGTATTTGTAAAAGGAATTTAAAACCTTCAAACCTTCCACTCATCTTCCCTATTAAATAAATATGTATATTATAAATATATATATATAAGCACCTTGAAATGATGAATGGGGACTATGTATACTATATACATATAGTCCACGACTGTATGTGCGTTTCCCATTCATCATTTCAAGTACTCAAGAAAACAAGAACCACAAAATAGTATTTTTATTAGGGAAAGTTCACAGCCAATGATCTTTCTTGTAACCAATATAAAGAGACTCAGCTCCTTCTAAGGATGGTCCTATCTCACAGCTGTTAACAGACTGTGCTCACATTGGCTCTCATCTTGGGATCCTCTCAAATTACTCCTCTGGCCATCATTCACACAACAATGGGGTGCAAGCTGCAAACAGGAACATAGGAAAAGTGATTTGTTCCTTTTAAGCTTAAAGCTCTTCTGAATCACACTGTGGCAAGGTCTGTTTCTCAAGTCTCATCTGAAGGTGAGCCCAACTCACCTGCTTGTAAAACATACACATAATACCTGACACATAATACCTGACAAAGTGACCAGAACACTCCATTTCTGCGTACCTAACAATTCTTAATTTACTGTTTTTGGAATATAATAAAATATAATATATTATAAAGATATAGAATATAAATATAATAAATATATATAATACAAAGAATTTAAATTTAATTTAAAGAAATAAGAATTAACATTACCTCTTTTCCAATAAGTTTGACCCATACTTTGTCTCCAACATCTACTATCTCTGAGGGCTTATCCACACGGCAGGATGACATGTGGGTCTTATGAACAAGGCCTGGTCATAGTTTTGGAAGAAAAAAGAAAGGAAAATAGTCTTTATCGAATACCTGTTTTGAGCTATTAGGAAGCACGAGCAACGTAGCAGATATCAAAAGAGACAGAGAAAGCTACAAGAAAAGCATAGTTCTCCTCAAGTGTGTATAGGTGTGTATTCCCTCACTCCAGAAGCAATTCTGAAGTTTTCTACCAAATCAAATGCAAACAAAACTACAGGATCTGATCAAGCCACAAGCAACAGGGAGGCAGCATTTGCACTTTGTACAGCCTCCAGATTGGACTCACTAGTCCAAATTTTCATTTGTACCAAGATACTCCCAGGACGGCTGATTCAGCACCAGGTGCAAGACACCAGCTCCAGAAATGGAAACGAGACCTTCCATATTTAAGATCTTAAGTTACAATTTGTCAGAGAAGTAGGCCCTGATGCAGCATTTTTATACTCAAAATACCAGCTGCCGACATGGAAAACAAACTCTCTGTTTTAGCAGGCATTAACAGCTCTCTATTCATGCCAGTCCTCCAATATCAACAAAAGTACAGAGAACAAAAAAGTACATTTCACGCATCAGCAGCACAATACTTTGCTGGCAGTGTCAAAACCATTAAAAACCCAGGCTGACCTGATTTTCTTCTACGCTTATAAGGTCACACAGCCAGAAAATTAAATATATATATATACACGTATATATATAAAAAAACTTACACAAATGACATATGCAGGGTAGAGAATTATGAAAGGAAGGATAAATATGGAAACACACCTTGATGCCTAGGCTCATATTTCAGGGCATGACTGCATCTCAAAGAGACACCCTTCCAGGAGTCACACTTCCATCCAAACACTTGCACTAGAACTGGCACTAAAGTAAGTGCGCACTTCAAGATGAGAGCGGAGAAGGCGTTATTTGTATGAGTATAAGCACTCGACAGAACACTCAGCTTAAATTGGTCTTGCAAAAGAGGCAACTATAAACGATTAAATCAGGTTTTCTGGTTTATTTTTAGTTGAAGTCCACCTCAATCACCTTCAATTTGCAAATCAGTCAGAAATAAGATTGTCAAATTATGTATCTTTAGGGACTGTCAACAGCTTGTCCATAAGTTATATAAATTCTCAAAGATGTCCTGAAGCTATCAAACAAAATAATAATTAAAAAAAAACCACACTTATACTAATAAAGGAAAACACCAGAGAATTACAAGCGTAACACTAAGCTTCAGGATGTTCATGAGAACCCATATTTCTTTTTCTAATTTGCACATTTTTTTCTGTGCTGATATATCAGATAGCGAAAGAGAAGCAAAAGTTCTATTATTTTTCTAAAAGGTGACAAATCTTCCATTCTGGGGATGCCACAGGGCCCAAACAAGCTAACACACAACTACACTCAAACAAACCTTGTTTCCTGCAGCCCGGGATTTTTATAAACGCCCCATACTCTGTCACAGTAGCAACCTGCACAGAAAAATCAATACAATAACTGAATGAAAGTGGCTTGGAAGAAACACTACTTCCAAACTCCCATCTAAATCATGCACTTAAAAAAAAAAAGAAAAAAAAGACAAAGTGGTCCTCATATTTTATTATAGCTTTGGATTTCAGGGACAGCAAGAAACAGTCGCTCTTGATAACTCGACAGCAGGTGCAGCCAACCAATCACATATACATATATGCATAAATATATACATATGAAGACATATGCTTATATAAATAAGCAACAAAGCTATATATTTACATAAATAAGCCATAGAGTTGGCAGTTACCCCCACCCCACGGACCCAACCACCCATTTAAGCGCAAACAACATCCCGCTCGGCGTTTCCTCCCCCATCGCGGCTCACCTCTCCCTGGAAGATCGCGTAGAGCTCGGGCAGCGGCTCCATCCTCCCCGGCCGCGCTGTGTCCTCACCTCCCACCTGGCTCCATCGCGCCTCACTGCGCCGCGGCCAGGCCCCAAGTCACGGGAAACCTTAAAAGAAATAAATAAATGTACAGACGTACAGACATAAACACGTCTGTTTTTATCGAATTATAGATTCAAATTAAAAGCGGCCCGGGAGCCGACCCGCAACCGCTACCCACCCCCGCCTCACGCCGCCGCCATTTTGGTCCCTCCCGCTTCCCCCTCTCCCCGAGGCAACGCGCGGCTCCACCAATAGCCGCGCGCGTTGGTCGGAGGCGGCACCAGATCAGCCAATGTCGTGTAGCTTTATTGGCCCTCTGCCTCCTTCCTGCCTCCTCCGGCACCAGCGGTCTGCGCCGCCGCGTTCCGGAAGTGAGGTTGCAGCGCGCGCCGACTGGGTAGATACCCACCAATCAGCGCGGGAGAAGGTGGCGGCGCTGGCCAATGGGGGCGCGCAGGCGGGGCGCGCGCGGCGGCGCTGGCCAATGGGGGCGCGCGGGCGG
>VWPW01021473.1:25566-43080 GCA_013389825.1 Crypturellus undulatus
CGCGGCGGCGGCGGGCGGCGGCGGGGCCGGGCAGGCGGCGGGGGGGGCCCTGCTGCAGGCGGTACGGGGGCCGAGGGGAAATGGCGGCGGCGCGGAGGGGAAATGGCGGCGCGGGGCGGGAGTTGTGTGCGGGGTAGCGGCGGCGGTCGCGCTGCGGGAGGGACTCCCCGCCGTTCTCACGCGTTTCCCTCGCAGGGCCCGCCGCGATGCTCGTCCCTGCAGGCGCCCATCATGCTGCTCTCGGGGCACGAGGGGGAAGTTTATTGCTGCAAGTTCCACCCCAATGGCAACACGCTCGCCTCGGCCGGCTTTGACAGGCTCATCCGTGAGTACTGCAGGGCAGGCGGCACTCGGGGGACTACTAGGGCAGACCCTGGGTCACACGGGACCGATAATGGGGATCTGTCTTGCCACAATTCCTGAGTCCCGTATCTCTTGTGCCAGTTGTTGTAGATTGGGATTAGTGTCAGTCTTTGGAAATTTATCTGTTTTATTTATTTTTTTAACGTCTCGACATTGCGGACGTGGTCTGACCACCAGGCGATCAGCCAGCTCATCCCGCATTTGAAGCTGAAACAGGCTTTATTTTTAGTATTAAGCTCATTTTGATCTGAAACAGTAAATCACCTCAGAGCAGCCACCCCTGATCTCTGGGGTTCCCCTGACTCTCTTGCTGCATGACCTGAGTTTGAGGAGGTGGTGGCTGCTATAGATAGCTCATTTTGATGAATTCCCTGAAACTCAGGCTCTCCACAGCAAGCGCACATTTACATCACTCACTCACTCACTTACTCTGTGTTTCTTTCCTCTAGTGCTATGGAACGTCTATGGGGACTGCGATAATTACGCCACCCTGAAGGGCCACAGTGGAGCAGTTATGGAGCTGCACTATAACACAGACGGCAGGCAAGTGTCACAAAGCCATTTTTCTGCCTCACTCCTTGCTTTTCCTGAGTAAAATCCCCAGGCAACTTCAGGAGGGTGGCAGCATCTGTCATGTGTTTCATCCATGCTACTTTATCACGTGGATTATGGCAACATTTAGTTTTCCAGGGAAAAGTCTTTACCGCTGGCCAGTTGAAGTCCTTTAGAGTTCCTTCTATTCATTCTCTTTGTCTCGTTAATCCCTGTCTCATTAATGGTACTTAAAGAGGAGTGCTTATACTTTGGCTTTCCCACGAAAGGTGTGTGGCTGTTTGAGACTAAGCAAGAGACGCAGAGTCATTTGTGGCCCACGAGTTCCCTTGGTTTCAATGTTGAGGAACGTGTGAAAGTTTGAGTTGGACATGTGGGAGATGCTGGTTGGTGGGGGAGTGAAAGAAAACCAGATATTTTTAAGATATTTCTTAATTTGGAAAATTGTTCCAATATTACATCCTAACTGGGATTGCTACAGAGGTTTTTTCTCCTGTGTTTACACAGATATTGTTTGAAGGGGTAGAAGGCTAATAAATATTGGTTAAAAATGGTTTTGGACAGGAGTAGCCCTGCTCTAGTTGTTCCACTTTTAGTCAAGCTGTGCTGAAATACCAGAATTGTCCTTGCACCACCCTTTGCATATTGAGCATAATTCTTCTTAAAGGCATACTGCTGTTTAAAATCTCAACCTTTGAACTCAGCTCTTGGCAATAAAAAAAGCAGAATGGGAAAAATGTGTGTGAAAAACAGAACTTCACAGTTGTTTTTCCTCCACAGCATGCTCTTCTCAGCATCCACAGATAAAACTGTGGCTGTGTGGGATAGCGAGACAGGTGAGAGAGTAAAAAGACTGAAGGGCCATACATCATTTGTTAACTCCTGTTACCCAGCGAGGCGAGGACCCCAGCTTGTCTGCACAGGCAGCGATGATGGGACAGTAAAGGTCAGTATACTGAATAAGGAGACAGTCTAGAATGAAAGTAAGGTGGGGTCTTTAAAAGAATTTTTTTGTTCCTCCCAGTTAGGTGTCTTAAAATTTCTTTATCTGACAACTTCAGTTCCAGAAATAGCATTCGATACCTCTTTTCCTTCTGTAATTCTGTGGTATAGGTTAAGTAGATTCAGTCAGAACACAGTATTGGAGCAGCCTAAACAAACTCTTGACTCTAAAGAAAAGCTGTTTTTCTGTTTAACAGTGTGCTTGATGGTGGTGTGTTGTAATCCATCTAGTCTAATGCGCAATAAACCTAGTTCTACTGAAGTTTATTTTTTCCACCCAAAACATAAAGCATAAAAAAGCATGAGGAAGGCAAAAGTTAACTGATTTTTTTTTTTATTCCAGCTCCTTGCCCCATCCTTTAGTAGAACAGTTTGAGATACTGCAAAATGTCTTTCTTTAACTTTCTCTAATTTTATTCTTAAATGTCCGTTTGTAACGTTTAAAATTGCCATGTCTTTTCAGCTGTGGGATATCAGGAAAAAAGCCGCTGTCCAAACATTTCAGAACACTTACCAGGTCTTGGCTGTGACTTTCAATGACACCAGCGACCAAATCATATCAGGGGGCATTGACAATGATATTAAGGTATGATGATCACTTCCTACCCATCTATTCTGACTTCAAACACCTTTTTTGTCCCATTTTTCAACAAGCAAAATGCAGAAATGGTCAAGGAGAAACATGGATAGCTGTGTGGTTCCACTGCATCCAACCTGTCTGTTGGCACTGGCCTTGTAAACTTTTAAGGAGTTGTTCCAAGGCTGTTTGCCCTGCGACTAACAGGCATTTCTGGTCATATATGCCAGCACTTCTGTCACACAGTCGAGGTGAATGTCACCCTCAGATAAGTGATGTGGTTTGTTAGGGCTTTTGGCTTACTGTCCAACCCAGAGCCGGGTAGGGTCTTGTATGAAGCTGACGAAAGAAGGTGACACTCTCTTGTATTTAATTTTGTCTATTATTACTGTGGAAAAACCTTGTTTAAGAGCTCTCGGTGTGAGAGTGAGATTCTCTGGATAGCTCCATAAGTCCTATTTAGGCAAGGGTGCATCTGGTTCTTTTATCACACATCTCAAATTCTAACCTTACAGTCTAGCTGTTCAAATACTGCCCCCCAGAAATGGAAAGCTAATTCCATCAAATGACTGCTCGGTGTTTGCATGAAATAATTTGGAATCAGTTGTTCCTGTGGCCTTCGTTGTCTTTTTGTTAAGCCAGTTTTGCGTCTCCTGTCTGAAAGGTATGGGACCTGCGCCAGAACAAGCTCACCTACACCATGAGAGGACACACGGACTCTGTGACAGGCCTCAGTCTGAGTTCAGAAGGCTCCTATCTGCTCTCTAATGCGATGGACAACACAGGTACATCCTACATCATGTAAAAATGCAGCTGTAAAAGCAGCTTTTCATCACTGCTTTCTTAGATTAGCTCCTGGATGGATTTGTGTGGCATTTTGGCAGGAACAGCTCTAATTGTTCCACGTAGAAGAACAAAAAAGGCCACACATGGGGTAAGCTGAAGGGAGTTCGGCTTCAGAGATAAAGCTGGAATTTTTGCCATTATGACAGTATCAGCAGGACTTGTCACGTCTCCCAAAGGGCGACAAGGACACATGCCACAGCACAAGTTATTTGTGCAGGCAGTTGAGCGTAATCTTGGTTTGCCTTTTGTCATGGTGGTTCAGCTGTTTTCCCTCAGCAGGGAATGACAGCAGTGTTTCCCAAACTGCTTGTCTTCCAAGTGTGGGTGCTCAGCAAAGCTCATCTAATTAGAAGCGTGATCATGGAGTGTATTAAAATACAACAAATGGGCGCATAAGGAGGTGGTGCCTTGTTAGTGTAATAGTTGCATTTTCTTTTCCCCTTCCTGTTGGCAGGAACATTGTCTTGGTGTAACGATAAATTCTTGCGTTTGACCTTTTGTAACAAAGCTTTTTGCAAAGGGAGTGGAAGCTGCTGGTTTCCTTTTGCTTCTGGGGAAACCTAGTTATGCAAAGAACATGATCAAATGTGGTCATGACAAAAATAGTATTTCTAGAAACTCATCGTGAACCAATGACTCTGATCTTCAGCTAATTACTGTTAGTTTGGGTCTGTTGCAGTTCGTATCTGGGATGTGCGACCGTTTGCCCCTAAAGAGAGATGTGTAAAGATATTCCAGGGGAATGTGCATAACTTTGAAAAGGTAAGTGTACTGCAGGAAAAATATATATATATAGTTTTTTTTTTTTTTTAAATGCTGTTGTCATCATCCAAATGCTTATAAACCAGAAAGACTTTAATAAGGACTCAAAGAAAGATTAACGTATAAGTGAGATTCCAATTAAAGCTGTAGTAACAAGATTTCTTTGCTCAGTTCAGATATAATTAGCTGTAAATTAAATATTTTCTACATTTACTATCTACTTTGCATAAAATAACAAGGCACTGGATGTTTCCAGTGATAGAATAAAATCTGTAATTACCATTTCATCTTCCAAAAGGAAATCATTAAAGCGATGCTTTATGCTTAGATATTTATTTGAAGTCTCATGATGATTTTACTTTGAGTAGAAGTCCATCTTATTTTGCAATTAGACCTGTGCACATTCTTTTATTTTAGAATCTTCTGAGATGTTCTTGGTCTCCGGATGGGAGTAAAATAGCAGGGGGATCAGCAGACAGGTGAGTAATAGCTGTGTTTCTCTGTTATCTTCAATCCCAAACCATTTTGCAAATGTTCCTTAGTCCAGCCCTATGAAAGCAGTGCAGCTGGATTATCTCAGAAACGAATGTGAAGAAGAAACTCTGTGGTTTGTTGTGACCGTTATTTGCACTGCTTATAGTAGCGATGTGATTATATTGACTTTATGTCCAAGGGAGAGCACTGCACAGTTTAAAAAAAAAACTTGTTATTATCAATGTTTGACTCAATATTTGCATCAGTGCTTATGTTCAGTCGCTGGATCTGGCAATAGAAGATGATGGGATTTTGGGGGAAGTTGACTAGGTCTCTTCTGGAAGCACTGAGTCTGCTGAACTGGCACATGATGTTGCGATTATACTGATAAGACCACAGATATCAGTTAAATTACTGGGTAGTGGCTATAAGGAAGAGCCAGTGGTGGTTTTTTTGATCCATATTTTTATTAATGAGTGTGAAGGAATAAAGATCTGACCACATTAGCATTTGTGGGTCTTTTAAATGGGAAATTTTATAAACTGAGGCAGGGATCTCAGGGAGTAAAATCAGGTAGCAGGAGGAAGGCTGTGGAAGGTCCGCACCAGGCAATGAAGGTCATGGTGAAGGGTACCAACCCCACTGGGACGAATTCCGATGCGCTTTCAGGGGCATTGAAACAGGAATTCCTGCAGGCCAGGGTCCAAGGCATGGAGCAGTAGTAATCAGCAAATTTATGAGCTTCTGATAGTGGATAGGGAAGATACTAACTCTTATGGCCCTGCTATAGCAGGCCAGCTGTCTCATTGAGTGCCTGAGACGTGACTGTTTTGCCTGGCCGGATAATATCAGTGTTGCACATGAGTGACAGAATACCTGTTATTTGTTCATGTCCCATTGCCGTGGCAGCTCCCAGAGCCAGCAACCTGATAACGGTGACATGTGGCATGAAATATTGGACCATTAGGTTAGTTCTGCGGGTGCTCATGTAGCTCTGCAGTCTGATAGCACCGTTGTGAAATGCGTGGTAAGGTGCGTACAGCCAGGCCCCAGTGTGGCTTGGATAGAGCCGCCTGCAAATATTTCTGCTGCTGTCTGCGAGCTTTTAATTTTGGGAAAGCAAGGCAAGAGTAAATGCTCCCCTCTACTCCTAGTGAAAAATAGTTCCCCAGTGCAGCTCGCTTCTGCCTTATGTGGCACGTTTTTGTGTGCATGTCTTATGTCGGGGGGGCAGTTACCCAAGTAGTGATTTTGCTTTTGATCCCTTCAGAGGTGATTATAGTTAAAAGAACAACTTTACATGCTTTCTGACTTCACAGCACCAAAGGGAAAAAACAACAGCAGAGTCCTTTGAGAAAAGATTTGATACAGTTCTTGCTTACTAAGGTGAAACAACTGTAATTGAAGAAATGGTGCTTTAAATAACGTTCAAACTTAGGTTGTGTGCTTTGGAGGCCTGAAATGTTGTAGGTGGCTTTTACATGTGTTTTGCTGTCACCTGGTTGTCCGTTAAACCCTCACCATTTTGCAGTGTCCCCTTCAAATAGCCTCCTGAGCTTGAGGACGGCAGAGCTGCTCTTTACGCTGAACCTGTCCAATTACTGCACTGCCACTTGCTTTTTCCTGCCTGCTGACAGATTCAGTTCTAGATGCCAGTCACCTACCTAAAGCGCAAAGCGAGAAGGCAGTATGAGTGTAATACAGAATTGGCAGCTTTCCCCAGCCACAGATACTTTTTTTACTATTATTTAAAGAGATGTGAATGCCATAACAAATGGCGTAAAAAATGTGAGCAATTCTGTTTGGACAGGAAGTCTTGCGGGTGGGATATAGTGTTGTCTTCCCTGATTTGTAACAAGCAGCTCAGAGCTCTTTTCATTCTGATTTATTAAAAAAAAAAAAAAATCCCATGAAAGCTCCTTGTAGCTGACGTTAAAGCACCACATTGTTTCCTCCTGGAACTTAGGTGCTAACTGAGCAGTTGGCTGCTTCACCATATAGACAAGTGTCAGCACCTGCAGCAGACTGCATTTATGTGAAGAGGCAGTCTGCATTCTTGGGCACTGTGCACGTTGCAGAAAGGTGGGTTTTTTTCCCCTTTTCTGAGACCGTTCTTAAAAAATCTGCTTAAAAGCTGGCACTGTGCATAGTGCCAGCAGTTCGTTTCTGCCCTGTTACCTGAAGAATTTTGGTGTTTTTTATGTTGTCCTTCAGCCAAAGTGAAACACACTGGCAGGACCCAGGAGTTGAGTGAGCCCACGGTGAGGAGAGAGACCTGGAAGAGATTAATCAAAGTACTTGATGCAATTTGATCAGTCTCTAATAAATGCCAAGACGTGAATCATGACTTTAATGGCATAGCAGGAAGAAATCCATAGATATAATGGGTTTTGGCTGTGAGAAATTGCAGGTGGGATCGTGATGTCTCCTGCTCACTGCTTGCTTGCCTGAAATGAAAGCAACTGCAGGGCTCACGGGCAGGTTGTTGTGAGGACGAGGACAGTCCTGATGCTACTTTTGTCCCTTACCTGTTTATTGCTGCTACACTGGGGGTCTCTGTGGCGTCGTGTTTTCAAATCTGTCTTCGTGCAGTGATGGATGAAATGGGCCTGTCCTGCCACGACATGGGATTTGGTCATGTCAGCCCTTATGTGCTCTGACCTTTGTTTATTTTGGATTGAGCACTACTGTATTTTACTTCTGCTTTACCCACGCTCACAGCTGCAATTGCTACAGTCTGGATGGTGAGCTGTTGCAGAAAGAAACCATGGGTTTGGGAGGTATCTACCTTGCAATTTGAAGGGCCTTGCTCTCATAACAACTCTCTTACAGGTTTGTCTATGTGTGGGACACCACATCCAGGAGGATTCTGTACAAGCTGCCAGGCCACGCTGGCTCTGTGAATGAGCTGGCTTTCCACCCAGAGGAACCCATTAGTAAGTCCTACCCAACTCGAGTCGCTGGGGAAATGGTTTCAGGAATGGCATAACTGCTCATTCCTCCAGACAATAACCCCAAATCTGCCAGTGCCCCAGAGTCCTGCGTACCAGAGGGAGGTTTGTGGGGAAGGGAATCCATTTGACCGCTCGTAGCTGTGTCCTGGGTGCCTGGGCTGATTCAGGGAGCTTATGGGAACCTGAGTGACACCAGCGCTACACCAGGAGTGTAGTGCTGGTCCTGTGGTGCCCTGGACTGTTCATGAGCTCCAGATGGCCATGAGCTATTGCTTGGCTGCTGTTTCCAGGACTTGTGGGGAGGCTTCCCAAGAACCATGGAGAAAGGATTTGAGGTACCTTGGTTGAAGATGAGCAGTAAAACTTGCAGTCACTGATCACATGAGGACAGTTATAGTAGCCTAGGAGTGTGTCTCCAACCCAGGGCATCTGACTTATTCTAAAAGCTCTAGGTAGCAAGTGTGGCTCTTTGAATATAGTCCTTTTGTCCCCATTCTTGAGATGTGCTGCTGCAGGGTGGAATATGTGGCACCAGGTAGCGTGGCTGAGAAGCCACTCGTGGTGGCCTTTTCAGAACTGCTTTAAACCTTACTAGCAGAGTCCTGGCTTCAAACTGGTCTCTTAACATGGTTTGTAGTACAGGCAGGTTCGTAGGATACTCTGTTTCTATGGCAACACTGGAACCATCAGCCAGGTCACCACCTTGGCCAAAAATTTGACAAGAGTCAACCCTGAAGTGAAGCCAGGAACTCAGCAGTGCTGAGGATGACGGTCTCTGCAGCAGTCTGTAATTGAGGGCAGTGAAATATGGGTTTGTTCCTTGGTTACTCACCACTCTGCCTTGCGATGAGAGGCTGTGCTGAAGGAGCAGAGCAATCTCTCATCTTTGGTTTGGAACGAATTGTTTGCAGTTGTATTCTGCTGAGCTCCTCTTTCTGAATCAGTCACTCAAAATAAAGGTTAAAGAGCTCCTTGCTTGTGAGTTATGCAGTTGATTTCTATTAACATTGAAAAATGCTAATCTTGAAAATTGCTCCACCCTTTCCAAAATAGTCATCTGCATGGAACAGTGCACGCAGAAACCTAAAAGGTGATAACAGAACTGTCTATAAGCTTGATTCAAAAAACACCTTCAAAATCTCTCATGGACTTGAATGAAAGAGTTGTCAGTGTGAAGAGCAGTGCTTGTGTTGGGATTGTCATCCCTTTGACACTTGTCTGTTGAAGCCACCCAACAGTCTTTTTAGAAGCCACATTTCACTTCTCTTGTGATAAAGAGTAACAACCCAAAGAGGATTTCCTGGAGATGCTGTGCCCTCTAGCGGCACCCCATCCTGCTAGTAGTGCCCAGTCTGGAATCTGAATGCTCCTTGCAAAGCAAATAATGCCTCAGGATGTTTGAGTATCTTAACAGCATGTTTATAGGCCCCTCTTTACCATTTTAATGCTCACCCATTACAGTGGGTAAGTGTTTACGCCTGTCTTGGGATAGGGGAACGGCAGCCAGAACGTGCAGCGTGTGATTAGGTGTCAACCTAGTAATTCCCTGAAGTATTTTTTGGGGAAGCAAATAAAATTCAGCTTTATAGATAACTTCCAGCAAGTGAAATGAGTAGTTAAATCCAAATGCTGCATCGTTATTCGAGATCTAAGAATGCTCTTTTTAATTTTATTTCTGTTTTCCTCTTTTCCGTAGTCCTCTCTGCCTCCAGTGACAAAAGACTGTATATGGGGGAGATCCAGTGAAGCTGAAAAGAAGATGGGTTGATTTATGCCCCTTTGGTTTACAGAATCAAACCTTTGGTTTACAGAAGCAAGATTAACTTGCTTCTAACTGATGCCAGTCCCTTCTCACTCTTGTGTTAATGGGAAAAAGTGGAAGTAGCTTGATTAAGCAAGGAGCATTCTTTGTAGGTAGTAATACCTGCATGGTCTTGCTGTACAGCTTGTTTTTTTTTCCCTTTTTTTTTTTTTTTTTTTTAAATCTCCTTTGAGGAAGAAAGAAGAAAAAAAATTGGCTTGGCTGTACAAGAGACTGTTGAACCCTTACCCGGATCCCTTGAAATTTGTAAAATCAGTTTAAATTCGACATGTGGCTTGTACATTCCCTGCCCAGTTTTTCTTCATTGTTTTTATATGGTCAAAAATAAAACAGATGATTTTTTTACAAGAACTGTGTCGATGGGATTTATTGTTCTGCTTTTCTATTGAGCAATATTTAATCAAGGCCCTCACTCAATCCAAAGGAAACCATACGCTTCAACTTCAGAAGAGCAGCTCTATTTTTATTCATGGCAATAAAAATGACCACACAGGAAATAATTATTTGGCTACTACTGAATACTATTTTCTTGTTAGGAATAAAAGTCAGCCTTCTGTTATAAATAAATGTAAAGAGAATGAGTTTTCTATGACAAGTGCATGAATAATGTTCAACACTGGAGGAACCAAACTAGTTGCACATCCCCTTCCTCAAACCAGGCTGTCTTTGCAGGGGTAGTGCTGGGTTGTAGGCAGTTGTACCAGTGTTGTGCTTTAACATTTTCAGAGGGTTTAAGCCAAAACAGCTGTTTGCTCCAGCCCATCTGGCTGAAACTCGCATCAAGACCTTAACCTCGGGCTGAGCCACAGTTGGTCTTTGTGAGAATATACAGCAGAGGTATGTGCCCCTCTGCTGCAGGTAATTGTGTCTGTTGTGTGTTGTTAATTAACCTACTGTGAAGAGTACGTGCTGCATGTCTGTTCAGAATGTGTCCTCAGCTTCTCTCTGTTAAGATTTTTTATCCTTTTTCCCTCTGTTTTTCTGTTTGCTGCCTCTGCTCATGTTGTACCACTTCTTCTCACCTCCTCCTGGCTTCCTGCCCTGCTCCAGAGGAGGTTGGTATAGAGCTGTGATTCAGGAGGGCCGAGGAGGTGTGAACAGAAGATGTTTCCACTCCAGCAATGTTATGTGGGACTGTCCTAGGCAGTCTTGGCAAGTGTTTGACCAGGAGGAATCTGCTGCAGCACCGAGATGTTTGAGAGCTTGAAAATCAGTTCTGTTTGAGCAGCAGAAAGGGAAGAAGCACACAACCTCTTTCTTTTTGAGAGTGTTTCTTCTCCCCGCTGCTGAGGGGAGATGAGAAAGCACTCTCGAGGACCAAATAGACTGCTCAGCTTTTAAGGAGAAAGGAGAGTTGGCCACATATTCCCCTAGAGGAAAGGTGAGCATCTCCCAATGCTTAGGGCAACACATGGGCTGTGGTATGCGACATCTAGACCCTCTTTCACAAAGCTACTGCCACCGATACACATCCTCTGCTGTCCCCAGCCGTGGCTGTCCCTCCTGGTGGTGGAAACCACGTTGTGTCTGGAGTGAGTGGTGATAACAAGGGGCTGGCAGGATGATGATGAAGACGAGGGAAGACACATCACCAGATCCTTCATGGAGAGTGAACACGTCTAAACACAAACAAACCACCTTTCAGTGGGAGAGGCAGGCGGAGAGAGCTGGAGGCGGGGGGAAGATTTATTTTTAACTGCAGTGGATTAAATAACATGCCCTGAAACGCATGTAAATTAGAACTGTGAGTTCAACCAGGAGTCCTGCGATTTGGGCGAGGCTTCCCTGGAGTCACTGCTGCTCTCTCCACCCAGGACTGTTGCTGCTATGGGGTCCTCTACGCAGAGCCGCCCAGCTGGAAGGATAGTTTAATGTTTAATGACCCCTATTACAAGCTTCAAGGGATTATTGTTTTCTTTAAATATAAAGTGTCAAAGGGAAGAGAGGCTTGGAGCTGAGTTACATCATCTCCAGGCCTAGCTGGTAATTCAAGAAAATAATCCTGTTCTCTGAATAGGACTCGTTTAAAATCAAAACGAAGTTAGGATGAGGAAGATGGGGAGGCAGGAGAGGCACTGAAGGTAGCTTTGCACCTGGAGTGGCACAGGTTGGTGACAATCTAGGCAGATGCCAGCGCCCGCTAGGACATTCTCAAAGCACAAGCACACCCATTGTTCAGGATGCGACCTCATTCTGGAGTACCTGAATGCGGCCAACTGCCTAAACCCACCTCTGTCTTTGGGATGAAGCATCCTGCCGAGGTACCAATGACCAGAAAAGAAAATGTTTTCTAAAGTTTCTGACAGCAGTCCAGGTGCTCCATGTATCCACTCATTCCCACAGCAGGAGCTCAGCGGTTGTTGTCTGGTTTCCTGAGAACCTAGAGAAGCAGAGACGGATCTAAGAGAGGAACCGACCTGCTGTTAATGGGACCCATGTTCAGTGAGTCATAACCATGTCCCCAGTTAACAATTTGTGAGTATAATTGAATTTGCCAAGGGGGTTGGCAAGGTGATTGAGTTGGCTCCATTCCCTCCCTCATGGCTAACAGCCCCCAATGGCACCATCATGTTCCCTCGCTCCACAGAGCCCATATGTGGCCACCCAAATCCCTAAAACGAAGGGCTTTTCTACTCAAATCTGGCCTAGGATCTAGAAAAAGAGCTTCCTACCCAGCCAGTCCCTTTCAAATGCTCCTGTCCCAGCAAGGATGATCCTGGCCAGCTCGTCCCCAGTGTGGAGCCACCCCTGTGTTCAGGTCCCGCAAATCAGTGCAGGAGCTGTGTTGTGCAGTGCTGTGCTGTGCTGGAAGTGCATGTGAGGCAAGACAAGGTGGGATAAACGCTTCTCTGACACGTGCTTTCCCCTTAGCCTTGCTTGAGTCGTTTCACGAAACGCAGCATTTTCCCCTCTGCAAAGGCCCTGGGGCAGCTGCAACCCAACGATCCACCAGGCAGCAAAAGGATGGAGAGTTGGGCAGAGAGGAATCCCATGAGGTTCAACAAGGACAAGTGCAGGGTCCTGCAGCTGGGGAGGAATAGCCCCAGACACCAGTACAGATTAGGGGTTGACCTGCTGGAAAGCAGCTCTGTGGAGAGAGATTTGGGAGTCCTGGTTGACAACAAGTTACCCATGGGTCAGCAATGTTGGCCAAGAAGGCCAATGGGCTCCTGGCTGCATCAGGAGGAGCATTGCCAGCAGGTCAAGGAGGGGATCCTGCCCTTCTGCCCAGCTCTGGGGAGGCCCCTGGAGTGTTGGGGGCAGCTCTGGGCTCCCCAGGACCAGAGGGACATGGAGCTTCTAGAGAGGGGCCAGCGCAGGGCCATGAAGATGATTAAGGGACTGGAGCATCTGTCGTATGAGGAAAGACTAAGTGAGCTGGGCCTGTTTAGCCTGGAGAAGAGAATATTGAGAGGAGATCTGATCAACATGTACAAGTACCTGAGGGGAGAATGTAGGGAGGATGGGACCAAACTCCTTTCCATGGTGGCCAGTGACAGGACAAGGGGTAATGGATACAGGTTGAAACACAGGAAGTTCCACCTCCATGTGAGGAAGAACTTTACTGTGAGGGTGACAGAGCCCTGGCACAGGCTGCCCAGGGAGGTTGTGGAGTCTCCTTCTCTGGAGATCTTCAAAACCTGCCTGGATGCCACCCTGTGCCACATGCTCTGGGTGTTTCTGCTTGAGCAGGGAGGTTGGACTAGATCTCTAGAGGTCCCTTCTGACCTCAACCATTCCATGATGCTGTGATTCTACTGGAGGACTGGTCATTTGGGACCCACCATGGCCTGAGCACATGCTGGGGGTCTTCAAGGTCATCCCATGGGGGTGGGGACAGGGACAGAGGCAGTAACTTGGGAGAGAGAACAACACAATCACAGGAGGAAAAAAAAGCCAGAGAATGTGTTTTGCACCGCACTGCCACCCTTCCCGTCCCTCCAAGCTTCTTCACCGCTTTCTGCCCTACTCTTTCATGAGAGCTTTTCACGTCGTTTCTGACTGCTGCTCAGCGGCTAATAATGAATTTTGATAGTTAACAATAAGCAAGTGATAATTTCTAAAAGAATGGAAAACAATTATTTCCTCTGCTGGGGGATTAGATGACATTTAGGCTCCCCTTAATGGCCAACTAATTAAATTACATGAGAAGGTGAAAGGATTCTTTTTTGTTGTTGTTAATTATGAATTTGTGAGCTACAAAGGCTAAATGATGATGGATTCTGTAATCTGTGGTGCTTTCAGCTATTCCCTGCGATAAGATGACAACCGAGCAAGAATGGAAGTGGGTGCATTTTAATTTCTGTATCGATTCAATAGCAGCCGGCTACATTGCGATCTATGGGTGATCTACAGGAACTGATGTTGACTGGCAGGCAGGCAGCTAAAGATATTAAAAAACGGGGAATCATTGTTTAAGCAAATGCATGTTATTTCTGAAGGAGGTGAGGGCAACCGTGCACCATGCTTGAGCATCCATTCATTTTCAGAGTCACAGGAAAGGCTGAGGTTGGAAGGGACCTTTGGAGATTGTCTAGTCTAACCTCCCTGCTGAACCAGGGCCACCTAGTGCACAGGATTGTCTCCATGTGGGTTTGGAACCATCCCCAAGGATGGAGAGCCCACGATGTCCCTGAGCAACCTCTTCCAGGCTCAGTCACACTCACGGTCTCTTCATCTAGGTCTTTGATGAGTGAGTTGAGTGATACTGGCCCAGTGTTGACCCCTGCGGGACACTTCTAGCTACAGGCCTGCAGCCGGACCTAGCTGGGAGAGATCCCACCTCATCCCTCCTGCCTGGCCAGGCTGGGCATCAGCTCTTCTCAGGCTGATGCAAAGTCAGTGTCCCTAGGGTGCCCAACCTGCAGGATCTGGAGCTGATCCCATCATGAGGATGGATTGCCCTGGGATCCGGACTGACTTCCAACTTCTCCAACTCAAGATTTGGGCTTGCTGCCACCATGCGCATGCAAATCCCAGAGGGCCAGCTATACCCATGACCCATTCCCTGATCTTGGCCTTGCAGGGCTGCTTGGCTGCTCTGGCCTCTCTCTAATTAGCTGCTCATTAACATGGCTCCTGCAGAGCTGCATCCCTTGGGGAATGCAGAGTGTGGCACGAAATCGAGCTGCCCATCAGATTTCATCTGGACTTAGTAGCCTTTAACTCTCCAGGGGAGAAAAAATATGTATTTACTGACAGCTGCAAAACCAGGGATTGGGTTCCCACACTGGTTTTACCCCTTGGGTGTTTTTTGGTGAGTCTAAACCTATTTTTTCCTCCTTTTTTGCCTTTCTCAAGACAGTCAACAGCAATTCCAGACCGGATTACCCCAAGACAGGCATGGCTTTTTTTTTTAACCTCTGTGTAAAGGCAAACATTGCTCTGATTTTACAACCATTCGGAGGTAGGGGGTGATGCAGTGGGATATTCTGACACAGTTTGGAACAAATTGCCAACCAACTTTGGACCTGGGTGGTTCCCAAAGCCTTCTGCCAGTGTCCCTGTGTTCTTCCTATGGCCGCCGACCTGCTCGTGCCTCCAGAGATGGTGATTCCCGCCTCATCCTGGAGCCTCTGTCAGACCTTTCCTCCTGCACCAGACATATTGGAGTATCAACCAAGTAGAGCTTCAATCCCAGGAGGAAACAACTTCTTTTCAACCAGTGGAGGTCACTAAGGGAGCCATGCAGTATTGCCACCTGCCCACAGAATCTTGGAGACCTGCACCCACCTCCTATCCAAGCCGAGACATCCTGAAGCTGGTACCTGCTTCAGGAACAGTGCAGGAGAGGATGACCTGCGCCAGCTCCATCTGCCAATGGAGCAGAGCAACTAGCACGTTTTCCAAGCCGAGGGTTTCGCAATGTGGCCTTGGAGCCTCTCCCATTCTCAGCATCGCTTGCCGTCCTTTAAGCTGGAGAAATGAATAAAAAGGAGGAATAAGAACAATGTTCAATCTCAAGTGGAAAAAGAAACATTGTCTGGTCTAATAAGCCATTTTTCCTGTCTGATTGCTATATCCCTGGTCCTCAGTCATGCTAGTGAGGATACTGCGTGACTGAGATGCCCAAAAAAGTTTATCTCAGAGCTTCCAAAAACATATATATATGTGTATATATGTATATATGTATATATGTATATATGTATATATGTATATATGTATATATGTATATGTATATATGTATATACATATACATACCTATACACACTATATATATATTTATTTCGGCCTTGCAAGGCAGATGCTACAAACAAATCAGGGCTCTGTCCGCCACTCCTCCCTGCTGCAGTGGGCATGGGGACCAGCGCATGTTCCTAATGAGAGCACAGCTGAGCCCAGGCTGTCGTCTCGGGAGTGCGAGGCATTTCCATGTGAACAAAAAGAAGAGAAAAGGAAAAAAAAAAAAAAAGGGAGGCGATATTAGAATGGCTTCTCCACAAACAATGTGTCTTGGGTACATCAAAGCACTTATCTTCACAGCTTCCTCCCATCTCTATGAATGAATAATGCGACCCTGATTTAATTTCCTCCCAATATTTTCCCCGTAATTTGTGTGTCAGCTGCTTGCTGCTTCTGCAGACAAAATACCAAGGGTTGTGGGGTCTGGGAGGAGGATGGCAGATCCTGAGCAACCCGATGCTTCCCCTTTCCCACCCATTGGCAAATAAAGTTGTCCGCTCACCTCCCAGAGAAGCGGCTTGACGTGGTGTATTGACCTTTTTAATCTAAAATTGATTCCTTGCAAAACTCTGCCGGGTTGAGAGCCACCAGAACCTCATGGCCATCTCACGGGTTTTTTCACTTGGGTTATTCGCATTGTTATGCATTGTTGCTCTTTGTTATTTACTGGAATCTCTTATGCCAGCGGGAAAGGCTTGGGCCACACAGCCTTGTCTGGCAATGGTCAAAGATATGTTGAGGGGAGGTTGGGGCCAGATTATTTTTGACCCACGGAAAGGGTTTAAAATATCCCCTTGCTCCGTTTGGCTCCAATCATCCTGACTCTCCTGCTTAAGATGTGATACCCTTGAATTTTTGCGGTGTGGCTCTTGTGTTTGCAGCAATTGTTTTCTGTAGACACGTAGGTTTGGCCTTCCAATACATGCTTGGGGGTGACCAACAGCTCCCTGCGTAGGCAGGGAGTGGAATTTCTACCACAGGAAATGAAGGAAAAGCTCTGGGGATGGTCACTGCTGTTGACTGGTCCCAGCAGTGCGTGAGGACTGGTTTGGCTTTGTCCATGCAAACCTGGAGGGCCAAGATTAGGCCATGGCCACAAAGGCACAAGCAGATATGCATCTGTTAGACCCTGGCCCAGCGCAGGGTTGGTTCAGTAGTATTTGTTGGAGAAAAAAAAAAAAAAATCAGTGCTGAGGATTAAGAAAATACAGAACTGACTGAAAAGCTTCAAATTGTTCCCAAGTATTTGTGCTTCTGGGTGACACATAAAGAGGAGGTTCCTAAAGCTCTGGCTGGGTGGAAAAAGCACCATCCCAGTTGCTCCCCAGTAGATTTGTGCTCTCTGGTTTACTGACAGAAGGACAAAGGAGCAGGGTGGGCACGGGGTAGGAGCTGCGCCCTGCCAGCCTCCTCCGCACCCACCTCCTTGCCCAGACGGACTGTGTTCGGGCTGCCAGAGGAGAGACCTGAATCGGGGTATCTGGCTGCTGCCGGCGCTCTTTGCCCAACAGTAGCCCCCAGCCCTGGGGAACCACATATGGGCTGAAGACTAGAGCGCTGCAGCAGGGATCACACGGGCTTTCCTGCCCACTTGCAGCCCGTGTGTCCTTCAAGCCCGCCCGGGCACCTGGCTGCCTGCCCTGGCACCACCACTACAGGGTGCTGTGGTAGGTGACTACGAGGTCTCTGTGTCTCCGCTCCCGCCACCATCCACAGCCTTCAAAGGCTGCAGGGCTGCCGCGGGGGAGGGAAGAAACCAGCTCTTTGTACTTGAAAACCTCTGTGATTTAACCCTGGAGGTCCCCTCCCCATCTTAACCCTCGGCGGGAGGGAGAAGGGGGAGGAATAAAAAAAAAAATGCAATTAGACAAAAAAAAAGAAAGAAAAAAAGATAATACCAGAAAGCGGCGCGACCGGCATCCGCAGCGGCCCCCCCATCCCCGCGGGCGGCTGCGGCGCGGGGGGCTCCGCGCGCGGAG
>VWPW01021473.1:51731-67548 GCA_013389825.1 Crypturellus undulatus
TTTTTTTTTTTTTTTTTTTTTTTGAAACACCACAAAACTGAGCTGTTGTTGGGCAAAACTAGGATGCTCAGGGATGGCTACAGGCTCTTGGATGCTGGAAGTGTTTCCAGGATGTTTTTCAGTCTGGATAGAGTCCCAAGATCACTGTTTTTCGAAACAGGGTGTTGCCACATCTTAATTTGCAACCTCCAAGGAGAGGAGTTTTGAAATTTTGCTCATTGCTGGAAAAAAAAAAAAAAAAGAGAGACTAAAAATAACGCCAGGGCAGCACCCAGAGTCCTGGAGGTCCCCATGGGTGCCACCTGTGGACTGGTGGCATTTCAGAGCTGCCCTGCCTGGAAATCAACCCCAAGTGGGACATGAGCCAAATCTGGCCAGGTGCCATTGCTCCTGCCTACAGAATTCAGATCTTACTTCCTGTTTAAAACCTTTTTTTTTTTTTTTTTTTTCATCTTGGAGGATCTAGGTGCTTTAGGGGGGCACTGGATGGAAAAGTGAATGATGGAGAGAAGGCAGTTCTGACATTCCCATTGTGGTGTTTTTTACCATAACTTCCCATGGGAAAACTGTTTTCCTAATGGGGGGGATGCCACCAGCCCTGCACGCCAGCCAGTGCTCCATTGCAGCAAGGGGAAAAATGGGGAATGGGGCGGCAGGAGCAACAGCTGGAGACCCACTCCCATCCTGGCACCCACCTGGTCTCGCACCCATGGATGCCCCCTGGGGTGCAGCGTCTAGACGGCTGCTGCTTATCATTGCCATGGCAATGCAGCAGATGCAGGAAATTAACCCAGGAGGAAAAAAAGAGGCCGGAGCGGGGGAAGCAATGATCTCCATCCTAACGATGATGCAGAACCCTCTGTTCCTGGTTTCTCCCCTATCTTGGACACATCGTACCAGACCCTGAAAGGGCCTGGAAAGAAGGAAAATACGTTAAAATGAGCTGAATGCCACTTTCCCTTTCTGGTTGCCCAGACAGGAATTTTTTGGATTATTTGGACAGGGCCCTTCACTGTTGGTAAGAGGCTGATGGAGGGAAATGGGGATTTTTGCCCTTTTTGCTGCTGTTTGAGTGGGGTTTTAGCAAAGCAGCATCAGTGCAAGGTGCATTTTCCTTTGGGATGGCCACAACGGGGTATGGAATACTGACTTTGGTACTGACCCATCCCTGCGTCCCCACAGGTGGCAGCACTGCAGCGTCAGGTCTTTGACTTCTTGGGCTACCAGTGGGCTCCCATCCTGGCCAACTTTGTGCACATCCTGGCCGTCATCCTGGGCATCTTTGGCACCATTCAGTACAGGTCCAGGTACCTCATCCTGGTAGGTAGCCCCGGGTGTCCATTTGTGCGTCTCTTGGGGTACCCACTGGTCCGTGCGAGTGCCCGAGCGAGGCCGTCTGTGTCATGCAGTATGCAGTGTGGCTCGTGCTCTGGGTGGGCTGGAATGCCTTCATCATCTGCTTCTATCTGGAGGTTGGGCGCCTGTCGCAGGTAAGTCTACCTCCCTTCTCCTCCTCTTCCTCCTCCTTCTCCTTCTCCCAGCCTCCCTTGCTCTCTCCTTGCCTTCCTTGTCTTCCTTCTCATCATCATCATCTTTCCTTTATCCCTTCCTTTTACCTTGTCCTTCCTCCCTTCTTCTGTCCTTCCTCCCTTCTTCCTGTCCTTCTTTTTTTCCTTCTTCCTAATTTCTGCCTTCCTCTCCCTTCCTTCCTCCTCCCATCCTAACCCAGTCCCATCCCATCTCATCCCATCCCTTCCCACTTCCTTTCCTCCATCCCTTCTGATCCCATCCATTTCCCTCCCTCCTTCCTCATTCCCTGGGGTACATGTGTGGTGCTGGAATACCCCACGGCACCCAAATTTGCCCATGATCAACCCCCGGGAGACCCCGGCCAAGCACCTGCTGCTCCTGCTGGGATCCCTGGCGGATCCGCGGCACAGGAGGTACCCCAGGAACCGGGCTCCCACCGTGCACCGTCCCGCCACAGGAGCGCGATTTCGTCATGACCTTCAACACGTCTCTGCACCGCTCCTGGTGGATGGAGAATGGACCGGGCTGCCTGGTGACACCAGTGCTCAATGCTCGTCTGGCACCCGAAGACCATCACGTCATCACTGTCACTGGCTGCCTTCTTGACTACCAGTACATCGAGGTGGTGAGCAGTGCCACACAGATATTCCTGGCGGTAAGAACTGCCACGTGGAGCCTGGGAATGGGTGTCGGGGGGTTCTCAAGGCCCTGCTAGTCCCGATGGAGCCCTGGGAGGAGGGTGGCACCTGGGATTCCCTCCTCTGGCCCGTGCCAGCATCCGTGATGCCAACAACTCCCCAGGTGACCTGCTGAATTCAGTTCTCCTGGACTCAGCATCCTCTCTTGCACAGCACCACCAGAGCCAGAGAGAATAACTTTTCATGATTTATTATCACTAATACCACTATAATTGCTATTATTACTATTCCTACTGATGCTATAATTAATATTACTACTCATGCTATTAATACTACCACACTTATTATTGCTGCCACCACTATTACTATTATCACTACCATGACTATTGCTGTCATTACTACCACTAGTACTATTAACCCAAGTACTATTGCTACTGTCACTATCACTATTATTACTAGTAGTAGTACTACTGTTACTATTGTTACTATTACTATTGTTAACATTGCTACTTTTACTATTGCTACTGCTACTACTATTGCTACTGCTATTACTATTGCTACTCCTATTGATGTTATTGCGAACAGGATTGCTATTGTTACTACTATTACTACTGTTACTATCAGCAGCATTACTATGAATATTGTTATTGCTGTTATTAACTCTTTCGGCATCGCGAGCCTTCAGCCCCCTCATCATCAGGACTGTGGAGTTGCTGGGGAAAGTTGCTTACCACCCCGCTGCCCCGTCCCACGCTGAGTGGCTCTTCCTGGACACTCGTGTCTTGCAGCTCTTTGGCTTTGTCTACGCCTGCTACGTCAGCAAAGTGTTCCTGGAGGAGGAGGACAGCTGTGAGTGCCTTGGCCTTAGGAAGGGGGGATTTAAGCAGAGTTGGGGGGTATTTTTTACGTGCTGGGTGGTGTTGCTGCCTGCTTTGACTGTGATTGCCCCCCCTTCCCGCCGTGGGTGAGAGATCCTGGCAGCGATAATGCAGCCCCGTTACACACTCGGCTGTCGCTAATTAATTTGACTGGCCGGCAGCCTCCTCCGGTCTAGTGGAGGCAGCGAAGGCTGCACGGCCGCTTCCTGCGCCCACGGCCGCTGGATGGGTCCTGGGCACCCCCATGCGGTGGGTGCTGGGATGCCGCGTCCGTGCCGGGCTGCTGCCGGGCTGCTGCATCTGGCGCTGAGCACAGGGATTGTGCCAAGATGCTGCATCGCACTGGAATGGGGCTGGGTTGCTGAATCACACCAGGATGATGCCCGGAGGCTGCATTGCACTGGAATGCTGCTGGGATGCACCGGGCAGTGAGCACCGTTGGCAGTGGATCGCACCGGGATGCTGTCAGGATGCTGCATGGCACTGGGCTAGTGCCAGGATGCTGAATTACAGTGTAGTGGTGCTGGGATGCTGGATGGTGCTGGAATGCTGCATCACGCTGAGATGGTGTCAGGATGCTGCATTGGACTGGGATAGTACTGGGATGTTGCCTCTGGCATTGGGCGTTAGGATGCTGCCAGAATGCTGCACTGGCAGTGGGTGCTGGGGTGCTGCTGAGCTGCTACACTGGCACCAGGATGATGCTGGGATGCTGTATCCATCCTAGGGTGCTACCTACACACTGGGATGATGCCAGGGTGCTGCATCCAATGCTGGATGCTGGGGTACTGCTGGATACCACATCCATGTCAGATGCTGACAGATGCTGGGATGCTGCGTGGGCACCGGGCAAAACTCCTACATTTGATCCACTTTTAATATTATAAACCTGAAAAAAGCCAGAAAATTATTCCATGGCCATGGGGACATGGAGATGCAGGAAAGTGCTGGGATGGGTGGTCACCTCTCCACTCCCCACGGTGTGTTCGCAGTCGACTTCATCGGCGGCTTCGACTCCTACGGCTACCAGGCACCACAGAAGACATCGCACTTGCAGCTGCAGCCTCTGTACACGTGAGTTGGGGGCTCCTGTCCTTTAGGCTAAAATGCCACCAGGCTCCCACAATTCCCTGGATCTGCTAGGTGCCCAAAATCATGGATGAGTTAAGGTGGGTTTGCAAAGCCCAGTGGGCAGTTGCAGGGAGGTGGAGTTGCCTGAAGTATTTTTTCCATTTTATTTATTATATTATTATTTTTAATGTTCCTTTCTTGCTTTTTCAGTGGCAAAACGTGGTGGGGAGGCGGAGGTGATGAGATGTCCCTAATGCCACCTCTGTGCTTTGCTTTGACAGATCTGGATAAACTCCGTGCGCCCAAAGCCAGTGCTGCCAGCGCAGGACCCCAGAAATCCCTGGAGCCAAGCCCATGGAGATGGATATGGCCCAAAAGAAACCCATCCTCTGATCCCCCCCCATCTCCATCACAGCCCGAGAACATGTCCAAACGGAGCGAGTCCAAGGGATTCACTGGATGGTCGGCTCCCAAATGTTGCTGGCAGGTCCCAGACCACCGAGACCTCTCCGAGTATCATTCTCCCAGCACGGGAATGAACAACCTCTGGAGCACTGAGGTTCCTGCGTGCATTTCCCACAGGACCAGAGCACATGTCTGCCCCCCGTTGGCCCCCATTTTCTTTCCTTTTCCCCCTTTTTAAAGTGAGCACCATGTACTTCTCCAGGTGGAAATGGGCCCTTTCTGGAGCATCTCGGCACCTTGGGCTATGCGGAGTGTTTTGCCAAGGATTCAGGACGGCCAGATAACCTGGGATGGGGGTTAATTCCTCCAAGGAAATTGCAGACTTGTCAGTAGGATAAAAAAACATTGCCCAGGATCCCACGTGGCCCCTTTGTGGGCACTTTCTCAGGCTCCGGAGCCGCCATTTGGACATTTGAATTTGGCAATATGGACGCTGCTTTCTACACGGCCCCTTCGTGGCCGTTTTAATTAATATAATGAATGTTTTTATTGGAAGTGCCTGAGCTGGTGGTTTGTGGTGGGTCCCATGGGCTCTTCCTGTCATTCTGTCTCAGCGTCTGCGTCTCTCCCTCAAAGCCGCTCTGGGGTATCCGGTACCTCGGTCAGACGGACAGATGTGCCAGGAACTTGCGCAGTGTCACTGTGCTGTCCCCAGAGTCCAGGGGTAATCTGGACTCAAAACACATCTTCCCAGATAAAATCCCCAGTTTTCCAGTTAAAATTCCCAGTTTTCATATTAAAATCCCTGGTTTTCCTGCTCTCGGTCCCAACACCTCCAACCCTGGCAGCCCCTGCAGTCCCTGGATGCCTTTCCCCAGCACAAACATGCCGACCCAGACACTCGGCTCAAGCCTGGGGCCTCCCAGCACGTGTGGCCTCCAAGACACATGGGCGGCCGCGGAGGTCACCAATGGTCAAAAATTTGGCAGCAAGGGCTTGGCTTTCACTTGTTCTTTCCTACAAAACCGTCTTTTTTACATGCCTTGGGGCTTTCTTTTGTAGTCTATAATTATAAAAGCCGACAGAGTTTCAACCAGTGGTGAAGAAGATGGCAGGACTTTGAGGCACAAGGCGAGTGGGACAGAGGCCCCACCAACTCATTGCATCTTTGAGCAGCCGCAGGGAGGGCAGAAATGGGCCAGGAAAACAGCTCCTAGGCACCCAAAAGGGCTCCCCCTGCCTTCAAATGTTGCCCCCATGGCATTTTTGGGCCAAAGTTGGTGCCGGTTCGTGGGTGATTTTCTGTATGTCGAAAAAGTGGGTTTTCATCAGTGCCAGAAAAAAGGGCAGGATGTGATCTGGCTCCTTCCTGAGGCCTTCTCTGATTAAACAAAAGCGCTTGGATATCCACTCGGTACCCGAAATGGGGGGGGAGGAGGAGGAAGCAGGGATGGATGTGTGTTGCTATGGCAACGACAAGGCCAACAGGCCATGAGGAGCATTGGGAAGTGGGTCAGCATCCCGGTGGCGCTCCTGCCTCTGCCGACATCGGCTCCACAGAGCTAGTCCTGCCACGGGCACCTCGGACCTGGCGCTGTCCAGAACAGGATTTCCATTCCCTTCTGCGCGTATCTCCTTTCAGGGAAAGCGGGATGATGCAGAGGGCTGGTAGGGGCTCCCACATCCCTCTCACAACAGAGGGTCAAAGCAGGAATTCATTTCTCCTCCAAAAGCACTATCCCTGGAGTGGAGGCAGCATGGATAAACACCCACTTCAGAGGGCGAGGATGGACGCTTCCTAGGAAAGGCCATGGATCAGGCCCAGTGCCAGCGGATTCAAAGTGACAGTTATGGACAGAGCCCTAATACGGAGAAACACTTGAGTTACTAAAGGTTTTTTTCTCTTGAACCCATCAATGGCAGCAGAGGGGAGGGGGCAGCAGTGGCTGCACTGTCTTTGTCATCATAAAAATTCCATGTCCTTTAGCAGATGGATATTTGATGGCCCTGGGAAAACACTGTGATTAAGGGATCAGGGAGATGCTATCACTCTCCACAAGAATAACCCAATCAGAAGGAATTAAAAATGTGCCACGGATACATATTTTCCAGGTAAAAACTGTGGTGGGAATGAATTGGAAAGTGGCTCAGAACAGGGCATCCACGACAGCTCTCGGATTTGGTTCAGACATGGGAATTTGGCTCTTGATGCTGCTGCTCCATATTTGCTGCTAGTGAGAGCCTTTAGGAAACGGAAAAATGGGAACTGGCTCTGCAGGTGATGAAACCGTGTTTGGTTGGGGCTGTGGATTGGGAGGAAGGGGCTGATACTGACCCCCGCATCCAGATGTGATCCAGTGGCCAGCATGGAAACCCGATTTAATAGTGATTGGAAAAACAACCTCCAAATCTGTAGTCTGCTCTAATATTTGATATTCAAGGTGGCTCAAAGGCTCTCGCAGAGCAGGACATGTCACCATCTCCATGCCAGAAAGTGGTAGACAATGGAGCAGGATTGGGACCACTCGGGCAGTGGCATTGCAACAAGCTCCCTGTCCTGCAGTTGCCAAGGGGTGAAACAAGGAAAAAATAATGTTGGATGTGCTCGTAGGGATTTGTGCAATTTGTTTTCTAAGGCGGGGGGGTTAAAAGCACCTTTCCTGTATGTGGCATTTTGCAACACTGCATGTATTAACTCACTGCTGTTAGCTAGGTAGTCAGGCACCTTCAAAGCAGGACCAATGCATAGAGCAACAGCAATATCCAAGCTGCCCTCCATCCCAGCAGCATTTCGGGAATGTCTTCCTGCAGCCAGCAAAGAGACAGGCTGGAAACCAGAGCTGGAGATCCAGGGAGTGGGGAGCATTTTGGGCAGCCTTTCCCTGGGCTAAAAAAATGTGTCCTGCCAAAGAGCTGCAAATAGGAGCTAAATAGAAAAAAGTCTTTAAAATGCCCCCAGGGGATATTTTCACAGGGAGCAGGGGAGGGAGGGAAGGGCAGGGGAAAGGTAAGAGGAGAAGGGCAGGGAAATGGGCAGTGAGGAGGGAAAAGGATGCACCAAATGGTGGCTCCTGGGCTGCCTTTGTGGGGTTCCGCACTCGCCAGGAGAAGGGATTTCAGACTGCAGATGCGCTTCAATATTGCCTGAAATTCTGGGAGCATCCAGGTTGCTCAAGGATGGGAAAGCCTGGATGGATTGAAAAACCACGGCCGTCCACCACATGCTCAGCTACCCAATTTTCCTCCAGCACAGCAAGGGCAAGGAGAGGGGCCACAAAGACCTGATTCTCCCGGGCAGTGCTGCCCTCTCACTCCTGCAGCATTGCAGATGTGGAAGGGCGAGAAAAACGGCTTTCACGGTTCGGGACAAATGGCACAGAGCCTCTTTTGAGGGCCTGAAATGTGTCCCGGCAGCTCTGGCAGCGAGGCCCAAAACCATCTGCCTCGTCCCGAGAGCTGCTGGACATTATACATATATTATATATGTATGTATGGTCCAGTCACCCTCTCAAGAAAGCAGATGGGAAGCCAGAGCAAAGACAAGCAAGTGGCAACAGTGCATCCAAGTGGGAAGGTGGCTGACAGGGCAGGAAGAGCTCCATTCTGATCCCCATGCCAGCTGCCTTTCTGATGCTCCCTCGCCCCGCTTACCTGCTCCTACTGCAAGTGCATATCCATGTCCAGATCCAAAGTGTGTGGAGCCCAACTTTAAAAAAGGACTCTGTGCAAGAGGAGCAAAGGGAGGAGGCATCCAGGTGGTTGCATCCATGGGGAGCTGCGCGGAGTTGGCAGCTGGAGCGTGGTTTGGCTCCCTGTAAGTAATCAGGGTTGTGCTGAACTCTCCTGGCCTTATCTTCCCAACTTCTGGCTAGCCAAGTCTTTCCACAGCACCCCAAATTTTAGATAAATTGCTCAGGTTGCAAGAAATTAATTAGTTAAATAAATAAATAAATAATCATTTCAAGCCTTTGAGCACCGTTCTGTCTCATCTTCATGTCACACCTTCTGTCCTGCTCCTGCTGGAGGGTGTGGGGGAGTCATGCAGTTGTCCCTCCCTGTCCCATGACCCCAACAGAGGCAGATGGGATGTGAACTGGGCCACAGGTGCTGTCAGAAAAGCTGATGAACCTGCAATTACAGCCTGGCTTTCAAGTAGGTGCCTAAGGGGGCTACACCGAGGCTGCAAATTGAGATCTGTGCTTTCATGAGTTCGAGAGCATGAGTTTGCTGCTGTGATGATGTTCTTCTAATTGTATCGGTGGGATTTTTTGTTTTCTGAACTGGGAAAATACAGGAAGTGCTTGTGGGATATGCAAAACATAGTATGCTGCACTGTGAGAGCTCACCCTGGCAAGCTCTTCATGGAGATCAGCAATGATTGCTGAGTGTCCGAGTCCATCTCCAGCTACCTCCACATAACTCCAGCTCATCCATTGTTGCTCTGCAACATTGACCCTGCCTTTAAATGCAGAGCCTACCTGTTTCCATGCCAGGTGATTTATAACCACTCCTCTTGTGCCAGCACTGGCCTTTGTGATAAAACCGATCTCCCTGCGGTGAAAGGATCTGACAGTCTCAATAAGAGGCAACACTGCTGCCTGGATAAACTCAGGAAATGTTCCCAAGGGAATCAGCTGGAGTATCCCATCTCTGCATCTTACAGTACCACGGAGCAGTTGATGAAATGCAAATGGCAAATGCTGAGCTGATAGGAGGAAATCGCTCACCACAAAATGTAATCCGTCTCCAGGACTTGTTGCAATAAGAAGTCATTCATGCTGCGAATGTAGCAAGTTTCCAAAGGGCTTAGTCATGTAATTGCCTGTCGAGAATATACAGAGATGATATATTTAATGATAACAAACAATCTGGAAAGCTTAATCAGCCTCCTGCTTCAGAGCTTGAATGATTAGGAATGGCGATGAGGTGTCGCTTGGTGGGAAAATTTCCCTGTCCTCCGAAAAAAGGGGGTTCTCACAAATTTTCTTCAAGAAGGTGGTGTGAAAGGAGACAGGGAACGGTCAGGCAGATCCCGGAGAGATGTCACCCGGGGGTAAGAAATGTCTCTAAGCAGCATTTGCCACCTTGGTGACAGAGAAATCCCACACCCTGCCCTGCTTCAGGTGTTATCCATGTGTTCCCTGGCGGCCGTGAGGTAGGGAAGGGAGGCAAGAACATGGGGAGCTGGTTGGACTGTCCATAAAACTCTGCTTCTGCAGGCAATGAACAAAGCTTGGGAGGAGACACTGCAGTGATGTGGATGAAGGCCCTGGCAGAGCTCAGGTGGTGTCTTCGATCTGGGCTCCACGTGCCACGGCTCTGGGAGCTTCCTTGCTCGCACACGCAGGGAAAACAGCCATGATTTGTTTTGTGACCCTCAAGACTTTTCGACGAGTAGCTGAGATGTTGTGTCTACACCCACAATCAAGGACTCCGCGCGTTTTCAGGAATGAGGAGGCCGTTTCTCCGGTTAGTGCTGAAAATGTGGGCAGAGTCCTCTGCTGCGGGATGCCCGCAGCTACGTGCAGGGAAACTGGTCTTTCCCGCTGACCACAATTTAGGTCTCTGTCTGTCTTTGCAAAGGAAAGATTGAGCGATCAGTGTGTCAGCATGCAGGTTGCCTTCCTGAATAAATACAAGAGCTGCCCAACTGCAGAGCTGTCTCTTACCTTTTTTGTTGTCTTAAAGTGGCGGAGTTGGAGGAAATGCTGTCCCTGTAACGCAGCTGCATGGAGTCATTGGCTTTTACAGCCTCCTGGTCAGGCCTGTGCATTTTGAAAGCATCTTTTATGAAGTTGCCCGCAGCTTTTGGAAGCTTTAGGAAGAAAACTTTAAAAAGCGTCCCCCAAAATTTTGCTGTTCCACAGAAGAATTTAACAGTTGGAGGTAGAACTTTTTCTAAACTGTTTTTTAATTTAATAAAGGCTGTGAAAGGCTGTGAAAACAAAGCAGCTGGTGGAGCTGCCTGTGTCTCTCCGAGGTTGAGCAAGAGGAGGTTTTCCTGGGAAGGGAAAGTAGCTGGGCTGCTCAGCCAGGCCCCAAGGCTACTTTCTGGGATCACTGAGTCTGTTTTTTTTCCAGCTAAATCCTCTGTCCTCTGTGAGTGTTTGGTGTATGGAGCTGGGGGAGCTCTGCTCCCAGGAGCACGAATCGTGGGAGTGCAGGGTTTGATTTCTCTTAGATTATGGTGCTGCTTCAAAGACGAGATCCCAAGATCCATGTTGAGCTGGGCATCCTAACCCGAGCACTGAAGAGTCTGGATGCCCATGGAGGAGTTGGATTTGGGTATGTCACTTTGATGCTTAATGAAGAATGCAAATGACTGAGGCCCCTTCTGTGGTCTGCGGAGGGAGAAAGACCCTCTGGTAAGTACCTTAGAGGTCGTGGTGGAGTGAAGCACCATCTGGAGGTGCCTAGATGGAAGATGAAGCATAAGATAACTGTGATGCCAGGTCTGTGCGCCTCATTGTATGGCAAGCCAGGGAAGCTATCCTGCGTGGTTATATGGAGAGCAAAGAGGAAAACAGGGAACAGAAAAAAAGGAGCAGCAGTCGAGAAGCACCCAATTGCAGACAGGGAGGCTGCCGAAACCACTCAGCAAGTTGGGGCCATGCGCATCAGGCTTCCCAAGCCAGCCCTCTGGCCAGGCACACGCTGGTATTGTCTTAAGCCGGAGTGGTCTGAGCCCTGTGTTAAAGGCCACAGTTGCTCCTCCTGCTCTCGGCATTCAGAGTGCGGGTGGCCGGGCTGGCTGAGAAAATCAGGTCAAACAGAAATGCCTGGCAACCTTATCCTAAACCGCAAGCCTGCCAGCCCCTCCAGTCAGCTTTTATTAAAGAGCCTGATTGTTAAGTTCAGCAGTTCTCACTCTTTCTCTCCAGAAAAGAAAGAAAACAATAAGAAAATAAAAGAAAAGAAAAAAAAAAAAAAACCTACTAAGCTACTACTCCTTTGATCCTGTCCCAGGATTGTTTCTTTGCTCCAAAGGCAGGAGGTTGGTGTAAACAAGCCAGCTGCAAGTGAGGCCTTTAGATCTGAGAAGCCAGTCTGCTCCAGGAGACATAAAATAAAATAAAATAAAATAAAATAAAATAAAATAAAATAAAATAAAATAAATAACCATGTTGTAAGCAGGAGCTCTGTTCTCACTTGCAGGGAGCTCCCATGCCCTCTCTGGGCTCCGGGACCTGCCGCAGGGCCCTGCTTAGTTCTGCCATCTCCCCTAGACTTGGTCTTTCACATGTCCCATGGCACGTGTGCAGGGTCTGGAGCAGCAGGTTTCCCTTGGAACTAAACAGTGCCTATCGGGAGCAGAAGACAGAGTGTTTCCATAAAACTCGTAAAACAATAACTCTCTTTAGTACCCTCTCAGTTTGAGCCATTCCTGTGTGTAGAGAAGGAGAGGGAAGCATTTGGTAAGTTAATATAAAAGCTTTTTGTAAGGAAGGACTGTGTTTCCCCCCAGACCATCTTTTTGCCCAGAGCACCCCCAAATCCTGCTCCTGATGCTCTCACAATCATCTAGGCAGCTGCGAATTTGCCAGTCCCTTGAGAAGAAGGAGCACCGAGGACCATCAGGCCTGGAGCTCCACATGATCCCAAGGGTAGGAGAAAGTATCAGAGTGGTGGGAAAGGAGAAGAACTGGCTACTAGAAGGGTTGAGATGCTGCAAGTTTGACTCAAACTCAGGTTCCTGTTCCTCTAACTAAGGGATCTCTTTGTGCCATTTCCCTGTGCCTTTCCTCCTAAGCCGAATAAGCTTGATACTGGCAGAAGAGGGTTTTAAACACTAACATTTCATCTGCAGAAAGACTCCTGCCGTCCCCTCTCATTAGGCTGGTACAAATGGGTATAATTAACACAAAACATGGTTCTGGTGTCAGGCAGACCCTGTAGACTGGACATGTGCTGCAGCCTCCTGTGACACAGGCTGTTCTCTCTCGTGTATTGGGTGGCCAGCGCTCCTCGTGGATCTCTGGGCGTGATAGCCTCAGGCCACCAAGCCGCCTCGGCAAGCCCTTGTCCTGAGCTTGCCCAAATTTGCCCACACAAATTACGCTTGCTCTGTTCCATGTTTGCTAGCAGAGTGCTCCAGGGATGGTCAGGAAAAGTGGGTGCTATCCCCAAAGCCCTCCTTTCCTCACACTGTGCAGTGAGGACAGATAAACTGCCGGTGACACGGGTCCCAAACTGTCACCTTTAACAGCCCAAACCATTAAAAACACAAGACTTGAGGCTGATGTTTTGCAGTCTCAGTCCAGGACACAGTGGTGCAGGGGATCTTACAGAGGTTCAGGCATCCTCTGCAGGGATGCTGAGGGGTGCACACTCAGATTTAATAGCTTCCATACCAAAATGACAGTTTTATTATTCGTGTCTGCCCCGCGGCTCCACCATGAAGTTGGCCTTGCTCACATTGGAGTCATTTTGCTGACGTTGCACCATGGCATGGTAGAAGCCAAGGTAGACCTTTATCAGGAGGAAATTTAAGTATTAATAGGGGTTCGCTGCCCACCTGTTTCTGGTGGGCTGGGAGGTTTTTGTGCAATAGGAGTCTGCAGCTTGGCAGAATTAGCTGCATCCTCAGTAGGAAGGTTTGCCAGAGCAACCTGTGATGTTCCTATTCTGGTGAAGGGCTTGGAGAAGCCTGGGGCAGCCAGGCCTTGCTAACAGGAGCTACTTGTTCCACAGCTTCATGTTGGCAGCACTTCTTAGGATGCTGAGGAACTAAGGATCAGGGGTTCGCACCAGCAGGGTGCATGGGTCTATAGTAGAAGTAAGTGTTACACGTCTATATGGGCAAAGTCCTGCAGTGGACGTGGCTTAATCCAGCAGAGTTGTGCTGAGTGTAATATAGCCCTCCTCTCTGGATTTGTCCTGCACAATGTCAAATAAGCCACAACGCCCCAAAAGGCTTGGAAGAGGCGGCACGGCAGCGGAGGGCTGGGATATCCTTCACTCCAACTATCTGATAGGGAAGGGGGTCCCAGTGATCCAGCTAGACCTCCACTGGCTCCAGTCCTGCAAGAAGATAATTAGTATGATAAGCAAGGCTTGAACTAACTTCTACCTTAAACCACATCTACTTGATCAGAGCACGACAGCTCAGACTTTTGGGACCCGAGTCTCCAGCTCAGAGCTCTTAGCAGCTGGAGGGACATGGTCGCATTACACAGCCATTTTCCAGCCTGTAATCTTGAGGAGGACGTGCTGTTTGTTTGCTTACTTGGTGCGTGTGACAGCATGCCCTGTTCCATTTCCCTGCATGGGCAGTTTCCTCTTGTTGTTTGTGTGCTTCGTTAGCAGGAACAATCATAGAAAACTTTATTACAGTGTCAGGGACCTTTGTAACATTGCTCTAAAAATAGGAGAGGAATACCGAAATTCAAGACTGCGGGTAAAATTCATGTTGGAAGGTTTCAAAAAAGCTGTCCCTTTAACATGGACGTGTTATCGCAAAAACTACCGACCCCAGAGTACAGCGCTTTGTTTTAATGTGCAGAGTGCGAGCCCGGCTGGAGGGGCAGCAATGCACACTGGGTTGTGTAGTCCAAGCTGTCCTGTCTGCAAACCCAGGGAAACTGGGACCACATAAGAGAGAAAACAAACAAACAAACAAACAAACAAACAACAGACGATGTGCTTGGCTGCTAACGCGGGGCTCATAAACACAAAGAATGAGTATTCCTCTATACATTATAGATGTTGCACTTAAGTCTATATACCCTTTTTGGTCTGTATTTCCAGTTTGGATCTGTGTTTCCTTTGACTTCACATGAGAAGGTCTTTCATAAACTAAATATTTGTTACTTTCTATAGGCAGGCTGAAAAACTGGGTGCTGGCAGCCACGGGGCTGGCAGTTTGCAGTGTGGGACTTGGGCATGATTCCTTGTGGCGGTTTTGGAGGGGTTTGAAGGGCACAAAACAGCTCTGTGGCGGCCCTGCAAATAAACAGAAAGTTCATATGCTTTAGCCTATCACACTCATCTGAATTTGGGAAAAGACAGTGTTTAACGGTTGAAGCACCTGGGAAGGAGCTGGAACGATCTGGATTCTCTGATCATCTTCAGCACCGATCCCAAATCCAGCTTCGCACATCTGTAATTTTCCCCTTGGGGAAAATTAAAAGCATTGGACACAATTAATTCTTATCACATTAGTAATTGTTTTCCCAATGGTAGTTACTGCGTAATAGGAATACCAGATGGTTACACCTGGTGAGGTACCGCATTAGTGGCAGTAATGACTGTGATAAATGCAATAAAATGCTGTATTTTTGTGGGGTACGGGAGCCTCAGCCAAGGCCGGGGCATCAGAAAGTTAATCCTGGAGCTAAGCTTGATATTAAGGTGTTTGCAGGCAAACTAAGCAAACACAGAGATCTCCACAGCCCTGGGCCTCGTGGAGAAATGCGGGATGCAGTAGCAGGGCATCCATCATCACCACGATGAATTTGTGTCGGCAAAACGCCCTGGGAGATGGCAGAAAGGAGGAAACCGCCACCATTTTTACAACAAGAGGGTGTTACAGTAGTGGGGGTCACGAGGGAGCCGAGGAACCCTCCGAGGTTTGAGCCCCTGTTTTGGGGCTGATGCTGGGAAGAAGATAGCAAATATGGGCTGCATGAGGGGCTTGTAGCACCCCAGTGCCCGAGTGCCATCCGGAACTGCCTGGACTGGGAAAAATAGCTAGGAAAAGGGGGCTGAAGGGGCAAGGGGGGGGGATGAGAGCAGTGGATGCACAAATTTAGGGGGGAAAAGGAGAAAAAACGGAGGTGGGGAACAGGAAGGGGTGTGAGGGCCTAGATAGTGCAGGGGGCGATGGGGAGCACCGAGTGTGATGTGTAGGGTGAGGGGGGCAATGGGGAGCAAGGGCCACCCTGATGCTGCCTGTGTTCAGATTTGGGGAGAAAAAAGGGGGGGGAAGGGCGGGGGGCAGCGGAAGGGGTGAGAGCTGCTCTGAATGGCGTGAGGGGCAATGGCGGGCAACGAGGACGATGCGTTGCAGAGGCAACGGAAGCGGCCTTGTTCAGACTTGGGTGGAAAAAAGCGGGGGAGATGGACAGGATAAAATGGAGGGAGGCTGGGGGGGAAGAGGTGCTGGGGCTGGCTGGCAGCTGCACCTCTGCCCAGGGCACTGCGGTGGCCCCGGTCCGGCTGGGCGGTGGTGGGGACCCTCGTCCCCGAGCCCGGGAAGCGCCGGGAGAGGCCGGGAGGAGCCGGGAAGCGGCGGCAGGACCCGCCGCCTCGTGCGGGCCGCCCCCGCGGCGCCGCGGGCCGAGCTCGGGCTCGGCC
>VWPW01021473.1:67805-175338 GCA_013389825.1 Crypturellus undulatus
TCGCCCGCCCGCTCGCGCTCGGCGGCGGCCGCGGCCCCTTCTTTGTTCGCGGGGGTGGCGCGGAGGCTCCGTGTCGCATCCCCGAGGCGGCGGGAGTGGGGGAGGGGGGGTGATTGTTATGGAGCCTGGGGTGGGGAGCGCCTCGGCCCTTCTCTCCCATCCCCCACACCGTGCACCAGGAGGATGGGGGGTGTCTCGGTTCGTCCCCGGGGGGGCTCTCGCCGCTGCCGGGGGCGCCCGGCCCGGGGCAGGGCTGGGCCGAGGCCCCTCTTTGTTGCCCGGCGCTTGCGGGGGGGCCCAGGCCGCGGCGTTGGGGGCGGGTCCCCCTCCCCACTTCCCTTTACCCGCCTTCAACCCCCCCTCGAAATGGAGACGGGGGCCCCGGGGGGCTCTTCGGGAGGGGGACGCGGAGCTCCGCGAGGGACTAGAGGCACATGGGGGCTATTTGTCTTCTTTCTCCCAATTTTCCTTTCGCATAATAGTTCTATCTGACCATTTTTAATTAAAAAAAGAAAGAAAAAAACAGCCCATGTTTTGCTCTGAACTGAGAAATACTTATATTTTATTTCTTAGTTATTTTCTTTTATTATTCTTTTTTTTTCACATTTAATAACTTGGTGTTTGGCCAAGCTTTGTTTTTACATTATTATTGCTATTATGAAGCCGATGGCGAGGAAGAAATTTTGGGCTGGGGGGCCCCAAGGATGCGATGAGCGGGCGCCTCACTGGGTGATGGCTCTGCCCACTTCCTCACGGTTTTTAAGGGAAAACACGAGCTTTTCCCTTAAGAAAGGGAAAAGTTCTTGCAGGCCACGCAGTGCCTGAACAATGGGGAGGCCACTCAAATTCCCAGTCTAACTTCTCCGAAGGAAAAAAAAAAGAAAAACAAAACAACCCCCCCTAGCTGTGTCCTGGATTAAGTAGCAGCTCCCAAGTTTTGTTGTTGAGGGGTGCCCTCCTGTTGGAACGGTTTCAGTGGTGTCCATAATGCCGCTTATTTTTGTGTTATTATTTTTGTTTGAGCGGGAGGGGAAAGGCCAGACTCTGGTTTTCCAACGGGCTCCGTTCCCCCAGCTCAGCTAAATAGGAGCCTTTGTTTGTAAATGTGTGGCTTTTCTCGGGAAACCGTTTCCAGTTGAGCTATTTATTCTGGCTTTTTAGCAAGAGTTGGGTTAAAAAAAAAAAAAAAAGCTCTACGGAACCATTAGATGTTTGGGGTGGTGCAGTTTGCAGCTGCCGGATGCCTAACGAACTCATGTTGTGTAGGTGACTGCACATATTTCCGATGCTCGTGCGCTTTGAATGACAGTATTCAGCTGCCTGCTACATTTAACACGGCATTTCTATAAAAACCCGGCCTGGAACTAAGCGTGAACTACCCACAATTCTCGTTTCCCCTTTGCTCCCTTTCAAAATGTCTCCTTTGCCAAGTTTTCTCGGCTCCTTTAGGACCGCCTCGGCCACGCTGCATGAAAGAGGAAGCGTCTCGAGCGTGGTTGTGCAGCTCTCACTACTACCTCTACTAGCTCTTCTCTGAGATTTTCTCCAGTCTCAAAAAAAAAAGAAAAGAAAAATATAGAGATATACATACAGGTTTCTTTCTTGCTTTGCTGCAACCTGGGACTCAACAGCTTCAGTTATTTCTTTATTTGAAGCTCTGTGTTTTATCCACGTGCGTAAGTAGAGAAGGCCGAAATACCTCCTTTCTAAAGGCTCTGTTGTAAACAAGGAAGTTCAGCCTTTGAAAACCAGAATCTTGAAGGATTTTTTTCCATTTTTGAGGAAAAACCACCACTTTTGTTTATATTCTCTTATTGATTGTTTGTTATAGGTGTTTTAATCCCCCTTTAGGGCACTAAAGCTCTAAGGACAGTTACAAAATAAATGATTTTGCCCTGTTTTGAGGAAGGAAAGTTATGTAGGTGTTAGTGCTGCTCAGACTTGTGCGTGTAGATTTGTGTGTTTTGATGTTTTCATTGAAGTTTCTAGAGCTATTCATTATATATATTTGCAAGTCTTTGCAGAATCAGAATCATAGTATCTTACGTATATATTTTTAAAGATTTTCCTGAGGTATTTTGGCACTTCTTTTGATAGGGATCATTCACATTTTAAGTGTTTATAACTATTCATCCCCATGCCCCCAGCAGATTGGTAATATGTGAATTTCTTCTGGTAATGGCATCATTTTCATTTTTTTTTTGTTTATTTTATATTTTAGGAGACACTGGGGTCTTTAGTTGTTCATTTCACTGTTGTGAAACACTTTATTATGTTTACTACCAAGAAACTAAAGGAAAAACACCAGTAAATCGGTGTATTGTTTTGTAAATGAGTGATGAATTCGTAATATCAAACATAATGTTTTAAATAATAAATATCTGAGAAATGTGATAGGGATTTCGAGACTTTCTGGAAGACAGTAACATTTGAATGAGTCAAAATATCTTAAATTGTGCATTAATTTAAACGTGTAAAACGCCTTGCAAAGTTACTGGTTAACATGACCAGGTCGGTTAGGAGGGAGGTGACAAAAGCCTGTTGTAGATTTGATGAAAACCATTTTGTTGCACTGCTTTTAACACTTTTCCTTCTAAAATAGGAGGGCTAGACTCGATTAGTGGGACAAGCCTGAATAATTCGGATCATAGATAAGCTTGAGGCTTTTTGGTTTGCCTTTTTTTTTGTCAGCTTTTTCTCCCTTGTCACTGGAGTTGTTCTTGGAAGTTGCATGTCGTGTTTAACCTCTGTTCAGAATCACTACAAGGAGCAGAGAGGGAGACAGAGCCTTCTTTCAGGCCCTTCAGAAAGACTTGCAGGAACAAGGCCAAGGTTTAGAGCAGGCAGGGTGCAATAGAAAAAGCCCTCTCTGCGTGTAGGCAGAGGTGGTAGCAGTCACTAAGGGCCAGATTGCCCCTCGGTTCATCCGTGAAGCAATCTGTGATTTTGTGGGTTGTACGTAGGTAATTAAAAAAAAAAAAAAAAACTACAGAAATTCTGTCTTTAAAACATGCTTTGAAATACCAATTCTGCTTCAATGTGCTTTCTGCATTGGGGTGAGTGTTACATAACAAGGGAGAACCACTTCGCTGCTCACGTGTGATGTTTTCATTGCTTTTGCTATCAGAATTGTAGTTGCACTATACCAAATAAAAACAAACTTTTTACTGGGCTGCTATCAAAATATCCCATGGGGTAGTAAATTAATAAGTTGCTGTCAGCTTAATCTGTTGCTTGCCCTGTGTGCAGGTAATTCTGGGCATGTGTGAGTAATTTGGGGTATTTGAGTAATTTTGATAACTAGTTGAGCTTTTCCCGTGTGTTATTTGTGGCTGAACGGACCCTGCTGGCTGCTCCGGCTCTGGAAGGTTCTGCCGATCTTGCAAGCGCTCAGAGGTTGGCTGGTCTTTCTCCAGGGAATCCCATATAAAACGTGGAGGTAACTCCTCATCTCGGAGCCAAAGACAGCTCCTGAGTTTGCAGGGCAGGGTGTGTGATATCTGAGACCTGATTAATGGTAGAAATCTAAGGTTTCAAGTTTACATTTGCAAAGGTGGTTGTATTTTGCATTACTGAATGAGCACATGCTCACACAGTGGGACTTGGGGACTCCCTAATTTGTCAGCTGCGAGCACATGTGGCGGATGCCAGTGTTGCAATTTCCAGCAGTTTTTGTGGCACCGCTCTGGAGTTTTGGCCAGCCTAGAGCATTTCCATTGTTTGGTGGTCCGCTTCCAGTGCAATAGGCACCTGACGTGTATCCTGCATGTCAGATATGGCACTCACTGTTTCTTTGTTAGTTTTAAGGTGGGTGTCTTATTTAATATTTCAAACTGAAGCTCAGTGGGTTTCTTTCCTTTCTGTCTCCCTCTGCTTCTCTGTCTGTTCCTCCTGCCCCTGCAGGTGTTGGTGGAATGAGCGTTGCATGTGTCTTGAAGAGAAAAGCAGTGCTCTGGCAGGACTCGTTCAGCCCCCACCTGAAGCAGCACACTCAAGATACAGCTAATCCCAACATGCCTGTTGTACTGACATCTGGAACAGGGTCCCAGGCTCAGCAACAGCCAGCTGCAAATCAAGCACTTGCAGCAGGGACACACTCCAGTCCTGTTCCTGGATCCATAGGAGTTGCAGGCCGCTCCCAGGACGACGCTATGGTGGATTACTTCTTTCAGAGGCAGCATGGTGAGCAGCTTGGGGGAGGAGGAAGTGGTGGAGGCGGCTATAATAACAGCAAACATCGCTGGCCTACTGGGGATAACATTCATGCAGAACACCAGGTAAAAAAAAGTTAAATGTTTCTAAACTGAACATGTTGAATGAAATCAAGCTTACTATAGATGCTTTTAGTGAAACTTGCCCCTCTTCCCCCCCACCCTCCCCAAGCTTTAGCTGATTATGCGCTTGTTTTGTCATTAGAATGGTCATACTTCTGTTCTCTGTTTTCTTTTCAGGATTGCGGTGCCTTGCTAGCTATAAACCATGATGTTGTTGTTCTTGAGGGTGTTCAAATTCCAGTTCACTCTCTGTGACAGCTGAACATATCTGTTTGCCAAATTTATCATTGCCTTTATTGATTTTTGTATGTGTGAACCAGTTTAGCAGTGCAGCTTGCTTTTTTTTTTTCCCAAATCTGTTGCTGTAGTTAAATAATTCTTATGTAATGTTATTACAAAACTGCTTTAAAAGCCAATGCATGTAGGTTGAGCTTGCGGCATTCCCAATATTGAAAAACACCATTCCGGAAGTTGCTTGCAGTGTGTGTTACTCTGCGTTTTGCTTAGTTTTGTGGGTTTTGTTACAATTGGGAGGCAGCTCTATTACTGTGTTTAGCTAAGTGGAGACGACAGTAGTAAGAACAGCACGAAACAATACTTCTAGAAGCAGAAGTAACTTTTTTTTCTTTTTTACTTTTTTTTTTTTTCATTCACTTTATATCTCCAAAAGAATAGTGGGCCAAAACATGCCTTAGTGGTAGTGTTTACTAGCTAGATGTCTCTCCCTTAATTTCATTGTTGGATATATTATGAGCTAAATGTGTGTGACTCACTGCAGCTTTTCTGAGCTGTAAGAAACCCTTCAAATATAGTAATGACCTAAGGATTCTGCCTCTCCTAGAGAGGCATGGGAGCAAAACCGAGTTGTAAGCGCATTTTAAAACCAAGCAATTCCCACAAATCTTTTTAGAACAGCAGGAGTGAAGCTTTTATAACCCTCCTTAACATCGCCTGCCTCCAGGTTTTGAAACAAAAACGAACAAGCCCTCATTCCCCCACTGTGGCTCTCTGGGGGGTGTGTTGTCATCTGGACCATTTAAAAGCAAACATTGCAGGGAATTTTGCAACCTAGCCAAAGTCAGTGTGTACATCAACAAGGAAGTAAACCCAAATGCCCTGTTAATTTCTGTTCTGTATGAAAACCAGTGTAAAGTACTGTAATGTGAAGCAAGCGGCTCTAATACTCTGCTTTTCCCTTCTGTGGAAACAAAGTATTTAGTTAAATTATAATTTTAAAGGAAATGCTGCATTGAAGTAATGCATTTTTTTCACTATGTAAGCTTTAGTCAGCTTTAAGAGCTGTAGATGGAAGAGATCTCAATACGCTTTAGGTCATGTAAGAATCAGTAAGCAAAAAATTCCTACTGAATGGCTTCATTTTTTTTAGATTTTAAAAAATACTCATGCAGTCTAGTTTAGAAACGCTTATACAGAGACAACTGCTGTTTGGATATTTTTTGTAAAGATGACTAAAAAAAAAATGAACTACATCTCATGAAATTCTTAATCCTCTTTTCCTCCACCTTTTGCTTTTCACTTCCTTTCTCCGAAAATCCCGAAAAGCAATGACAACAAAATGTATTGGTGGTGGAGAAAAAGAAAAATCCTATGACCATTAAAGACTGCACTGTTGCTTTGTTTTTATTGACTTATTTTTACTGTGTTTGTTAATAACCTGCAAGCTTTCTAGTGACACTTTCCAAGAAAATGTTTCCTAATGTCAGGTATGTTTTTTTTTCCTCTGATTTTTTTTTTAAGTTTTTCAGTAAAATAATAGTAGCAATTGTACCACTTCTTTGTTTTCAAAAACTGCTTAGTTTGTACTATTTTGAATGAACTTAAAACAGTGATGGTGCTTTTTCAAGGCAGACCGCTTCTAAGATGATTGTGTGGACAAATATGCCTGCAAGATCAAGATTAGACTCATAATGTTGCATATGATGTGTTCTGGGTTTTCCTGCTATGTGACCTGAAGCATAAAGTTTTATCTTTAATTATACTATAGTATTTTTTCTAATCTGTGTTATTTCTTAATGGTTTTTATGTCCCTGTAATGTATTTGTTGTACGTTTGGTGCTTTACATGCCATATCCATCTTTAAACTCATCTTTATATTTAATTAATTTAAGTCAACATTGTTGGATGGGGCAGTGACCATTTTTTCTTTCTGTTGTATAGGATAGTGATCGCTGTGCAGTTACAATTATGTATTTATTGTTTTAGTCTTTCTTGAATCCTTTTTCTAGGATACTCTGTGTGTGCCTCAGTTTTACTCACGGGAAACAGTGCATAGACTATGGGCAAGTCTTGCTAATGCCATTTCTTTTAACTTTTTGGTCACCTTTCCTTGCAAATTTGTTGCCTTAAATTACAAATCCCTTTTACACATACCAAAATCCTTACATTCAACTTGGGCTTAACTGGAGTAGAACTGAGTACTCGCTGCAAAAATAAAAGAAATGAAAGGAAGTGCTAACACTTGTAGGAAGATGGGATGACTTAAGGGCCAGTTTGTTGGACGTGGCGTTATGTTTGTTCCACTGAACTTTTGCGTTAAATTGTCGGAGGCAGCAAGGGCCCCTCTTGTTTGAGAAAATAAGTAGCTAAAAGATAATGGAAAATCAGAAAAAATAATTATAGGGTATTGCAAGTTAATATCTACCTAGGACTTAGAAGGTCATAATTAAAGGTAGAGTGATTATTATTATTTTTTTAGTTGTTGAATCCTGGTTTCTTTGGTGTTATGTGTGTGGACAGCCATCTATGTTTGTCTATGTTGGTGATAATACTCCTGTGATTTTTCCAAATGATAGCATTTCATCATGTGTTACTGAAGGCTTATGAATCTTTTGAGTCATAATTTATTTACAGTATATCCTTGCTTTTCATTTTTTGATTGCACTTGCTATTTCTCCTTGTCATTTGTTCATTCTCTGACCAGCAACTGAAGCAGTGAAAAGCTTTAATGGGTGGCTTAAACTTGCTTTCTCTCCCCAAGAATATAGTGGCTTCTCGATATAGGCAGGAAGTTTGGAGATAACAGGAAAATGCTTGTTCTGTTTATATTTTACTTAATTTTTTCCCCTACTCCGTGAGAGAGGGGAAAATGTTTTTCATTATATATATTTTTATATATAAATAAAAGATGCTGCAGCCTCTTTTCACATGCACATATCAAAGGTACGTGGCCCATCAAAACAGACGGTATTCCAAATTCCTCTTTGGTCTCCTGCAGACACAGCAGTGAAACGGGCTCTCCCTTTTAGATTAGAATCTCTGAACTTCTCAACAGTCTTGGAAAACTTTTCATCCTATAGGAAATGGGTTGAGATCAGCCACTTGCTTCACATGGGTTAGTAAGGAGTTACAAGATGACTCCTGATGACTCATGGCCTAGATTGGATTTGACTCAGTGATGAAAGTTGGTGTATCTCAATACAAACCCAAACAGCCACCTACTACTACTAAGAGGAATGAAAAGGCAGCTGAGATAGGCAGCTGGAAGAACTTATCACTGTCCAACAGGCTTTTAGGAAAACTGCTTTACTTTTCTTGAATGAGGACTTCTTGGGTTGTGTGGCTTTCGCACGCATGTGTATTCTTGAACAAGAGAGTTTCTCTAGTGGTGGTCCCTTACGAATTACATTACATGGATATATTTAGTCTCTAACTGAAGTTACAGTTAAGAGTAATATGGGTGTTGCTTAGTCGTGGCAAGTGATTTTAGGAATTTACTTTCTTTGAGGCCGTGTTTAAGCAACAATTTGACAACCCTCATACAGCTCCATTGTCTCAGCTTGAATGTGAGGAATTTTCCATGTACAGTTGATGAAGAATAGTAAAAGCAGGGTTGGAATTGAGTTGTATACTTGGTTTTGCCCTTATTGTGACTGGGCAACGTATTAAGAACTTACATATAAGTGAGCATAGAAGATAACTCTCCTGGCAGTTGCCCTTATAAAACACCGCCGCTTAAACCGTACTGTTTGGTGCTGAGTAAATGTCTGGATTTGATTCTTCTTTTGGCAGCCTCCATTATCAACGTTTGCCTTCAAGTCATGTTAAGGTTCTCCATAATGATCCTGGAAGCTACACGAGCAGCAGCCCCCTTATTTTCCCCAAGTGGAATCCTGTTTAAGAGACATTTAATGCTACAGGAAAGATTTGCGTGCCTGTCTGTGGGCAGGTATGTGATGCCAGAGAGCTACAGTGGTCCAAATAATCTGGTTGTCTGTGCTACAGCTAAAGGCATGGGGAAGGATCCTTGAAGGATGTGTCCCTTGCAATATAATCTATGTTTCTGTTCTTGAAGAACATTTTCTGATGTATGTTTCATTAAATCTGTTGAATTTTCATGAGTACTTCTGTGTATCATAGCATACTAGCTGGGGCTTTCCTTACATTAGCATTGCAATGACTGTACTCAATACTCAGATAATTAGGAATGCAATAACTTGCCAGAATCAAGAGTCTAGCTTGGCTAATTTGTTTTGCAGGATTTTCTCTGTAGTAAATGGGAGAAGGGATATCTTGGAGGAGGGGATTCAGAACACTTTAATTAATGTTTCTGGTTTACTGTGCCCTTTGAAAATCCCTCTTGGGATAGAGGGAGCACAAAGAGATGGGTTAAGTTAGATGTTGAAAGATGAGCTTTGGAAAATCCTTGTCTTGTATAGAAAAAATCTTCTGGAAAGCAATGTAAGAATTTGCTAATTCTGAATCTATTGTAGGTTTTGCTGTCCCTGATAAGTCACATGCCGTACATCCAACTCTAGTTCAGTTAGCACTAGAAATCTAGTGTATTGACTTTGGGGTTTCCTCATGTGTTGCTGGAATTTTTGTAGTCTTCATTTTGTGATGTTTGCTTGGAAAGAGAAAAATATTTTCACCTTATTGAATTTGAAAATGCCAGTGCTTTAAAAAAAAGTGAGTTGTGCTCAGTCCTCTCCCTCTCCTTCTGTCTAATTTTGATTTCCCCTTCCTGGGTTTTCTGTGGTTTGCTGAATCTCTCCAAGCTAATAACGTATCTGTGTGTCTGTAAAACACCTTATGATTCTAAAGAAATGGATGTTTTCCAATGAAGAGAGACTTCACACCAGGTCCAGGCCCTATAATCTGTTTATGATAGCTTCTACATAGTGAACTTGGACAATGAATTTCCCTTACACCTACTCACCAGACCATTTCTTTCTGTTCATTCCCGTTGAAAAATGGAGAAAAAAAAATGCTGAATGAAAGTCTTGCCAGAACTTGTTCTTGTATGTTGAATTCAGTGATACCCATGTCTGAAAATCAGCCCAGATAACACAGGTGTTCTCTGAGATGATTTTAAAGCTGTCTTGAATCAACAGATGATCCTATAAGGAACAAACTTGCCTTTGTTGGCAGGTGCCGCGTGATGCTGTGATCCCTTCAGTCAAGCGAGCTCCGAGATATTGTGTTACTCCTTCCTCTTCACTTGGTTTTACTAGGAGATACCTGGATGCTTTAGCCTCTCTGCACTGAGGCTGTGTAGAGCTGGACACCGTTTATTTTGCTGTAACCCTGACTGCTTGCACAAAATCTGTGCCCAAACACACGTCTGGAAAGCATAAGGTGGTTTTTCACTGTGTTTTAGCAGCTCCAGCAGGGCAAAGTTAAGGTTACTTTCTCCATAATGCAGTATCGTAGCAGTTTGTGCCCTAATGGTAGGTGCTTGAGACACTGCAGGGTAACCTAAATTCCACATTAATGAAGCACTTTCCTCGGTGAATAAAATCTGAGGAAAAACATAATTAGCTAACTAAGCCAGGCCATTCTGAAAGGCTGCCTTTCTTGCATTTATTTCTATACCCTGAATCATTAATCATCTTGGCTAAATGCCATGCAGAGCATTATCCAATCTGCAATTTCAATAGCGTTTTGCTTTGAATGCTAATGGTACTAGCAAGTCTAACGATGAACCCCTTACTACAAAAATAGTAGTTAAACCACCTAATCCTGTCTAATACTTGTGACTTCACATTCTTTCTTTACTGACTATTGTTATAGGAGAGCTCTAAAAATAGTGCTGTAATCAGTCGCTGGAACAACATATTTTAACCCTGCGTGTAGCTGTTGGTGGCAAGCCTACTGTTGATAGTGTGGGGTGCTTTTCTCATTGCCAGCTGGTAGATGCCTTTTTTCCCGCAGATACTATATATATAAGTGCGTGTGTGTGTGTATGTGCACGCAGATAAGGATATTTCCTTATCTGAGGCTTTCTTCTCAAATAATATGCTCTGTGAGCCATTCAGACAAGACAAACGCAGTCAGTCTCCCGCAGCCTAGTGAGAGGCATTTGTTTCTCTCTGAAATGTGTAAGCTTTTGGTAGTAGTTATTTTAAAAGGCTTTAACAACTTATAGGTATATAAATCACGTGCTGCAAAGCATTTAAGCTGTTCAGCCATTTGAAGCACTCTCTCCTTGTAAAGAATGCCTTAATCAGACAGCGATCTGACTGAGTGTTTCTGATGTTTCTTGTCTTGCTGTCTCAATACTGTTGTTTTTGTAGACCTGTTGACCTTTCTCGAGGAATGCTTTATTAGGAAACAAAGGGTTTTTTTGTTTGCTTGTTTTTTTTCTCCCCATTGTCACAAATTGATCAAAACCTAGAACATGAAAGCATAATGGATAGGAATGTTAGAGTAGGACACTTCCGCTCCATAGTGATTGCTGTGAAGAAGCAAGTGGGGTTGAAAAGGGAAAAAGGAAGAAAAAATCCAAGAAATAAACACACTCCTAAGCTGCTCTGGGTGAACATCTGTAGTGTAACCCATGCAAACATTAACACATGAAGCTCGTGCCAGAACTTACAGTTGTTGGAGCGCTCCCTCTGGGCTTCCTAAGAACTCAGCTGAGCGAGCAAGGAACCCTTGGGTTCCTTGGCTTGGAGCAAATTGGCTTGGATTTGTGGTCCCAGAGCCCTGCTTGTGGTTTCTGGGTGGAAGATGGTCCTGGTGAAGCACAGAGAAGCGTTTTCCAGTAGGATCTGTGGGATTGCTTGCTTGGCCAAGCAACAGTCCACTCTGTAATTTACTCTGGATCAAAGAAATTTTGAAAGCGGATGTTTGCTTGTTACAGTTGAACTGAATCCGGTCTTTGCAGCACCTGTCTGGCCTCCGTTTTTTAGGTGATGGTGTCCTCAGGATTTTGTCTCCTTGTCAGAAATACTGGGGAAGAGGGATATTGGGAAGGTAAATGCTGTAATCTGAGGGAGGGTTTATATGGGAAATAGATTCTAGCAGAAGAAAGTGATGGGGAAAGGGAGCCTTGGAAATAGGTCCAGAGGGTTTATGTGGGAAGCAGTTTTTGGGAGATGGAGAAATTGAGATAGTTTAAACACTCTTCAGGGAGAAAACTTGTGTATGCAACAGATTTTCAGTTTATTTTTTGTCTATTGTTATTGTTTAATTCTATCTCACCTCCCTGTTACTAGGAAACATTATTGCATGAGGAGGGGGAAAAAATTTCTATAGAGTTTGGTTGGACTGTCCATTGCTTAATAGGGGCATATTTCACCTCTGATTTTGCAGCTTGTCCATCTAGGTGGTTCATAAGTTCCAGACAAATGAAATTTCCTAAGTGTATAAGGCCAGAGTACAATCCTGCGTTACCTGGGGATCGTGAAATGAGATATGGTATTATACTTTGAATTTAAAAGTAAAGGTCATATTAAGATTCTGTATTCACCCGTATTTGCTTAATATATGCTGCGGTGTTAACACTACAGTTATGACATTAATATTGACTTAAAATTACAATTCAGGTACTTTCTTTTGGAAGGGGACTTCAGTTATTACAGGATACAAAACCTTGTATTGAGAACACACACACACACGCACACATAAAATGCTGTTGTCTTCATGCTAATTTGCTATGTCCTCCACCCCTGTGCTTAGTAATCATAAAGGCAATGTAGGGCCCCATTTCCTGTTCATTTAAGTGGCTGCAGAAATGCTTTTGACAAGTGCCATTTAGCCCTGTGGGCTTTTTTTTTTTTTTTTTCTCCTTTCTCCTAGGTTAAAATTGCATTGCAGGTTTTAAGCAGCAGCAGTGCACTGTGCCTGTATTCTCTGCTTCAGTTTGGCATGTGTTTATATTGCTTTTATTTTATTTATTTTTTTTTTTTTCTTTCCTGTGGGCATGCTCGTGCGTGACTGCTGTTTTTGCAGGTTTCCTTGCTCTGGCTAGGGCAGATTCTTAGTGTTTCTTGTTTCTTTTTTAATTTTTACCATAACTGTATGTTTGTACATCCAGAGATGCACATGGACAATCTGTGCGCCTTTGGGACTGGCGGGTCATTTGCTTCTGAGTTGCTATCATTTAGGTTTCATGAGGAGTTCCCCTAATCTTAAATGAAAACAAAGCAAAACACCAAAAAAAACCCACCCCAAACCTCACCACATGTCATGGGCCTGTGTAAAATGTCTACCTGACATGATGTCTACCTGGCCCAAACTATCTGTGTGCTGCAAGGGGTTGGAAAATCCCCAGCAAATAACCACTAATGCAGGACGTTGCTGAGCAGTTATTTGGCTGCGTGGGACGGCGAGTTTTGAAAGCAGCCGTTGACCTAGAGATAAATGGGCTGGCATTGCTGAAGTCGGCCATAGGTAATGGTCGAAAGTGTTTTGTGTTTTGTCTAGTCTTCTCTGAAGTGACATATGAAACATAGGCCCGGATTTCTCTGCAGCATGGCTGAGACCAAGTCCTTTTTTTTTTTTTTTTTTTTTTTTTTTTTTTTTCAGGGGACTGAAGGTTCTGCCCTGGAGTGGCACTGTAGCAAGTAGCGTGGTTGTTTCTTGTTTATCATATGTTTTTAAAAGTGAAAATTGGTGAAAACAATCCATTTTTGGGAAACTGAGCTGGCTTAAGCCCATGCAAAGGAAAGCAACCCTAGTGGTGTGTCTGTTTCTGCTCTTAGCATTACTGGAAGTTGGAATGCTGGGCAAAGAGGTTCTTGGGTAGATACTCTTGAAGTGAGGTCAGGAAGCTACTGAAGACCCAGGAATGCAGCTCCAAACTGGAGTGTGTTATAGTGACATATATTTGTATATTCTTGCATGTGCAAATCACTCTTCTTGAGTGAAATGCTCATTAAGTTTGATACTTGTGTAACGCCTGAGTGCATGTATGGAGTAACGGGAAGGTGAGGAATGCTCTTGTGCGTGAAGTTGCATTGCTGCTCTCTTCCGGGAGCAGTAGTACTAACATTTCGAGATTCTGGACTTTTATTTGGGGGATTAGGCTTCAAAGAGGAGCTTATTGGATTTTCTATGTTATCAAAAAGCAAGAGCAATTTGTAGAAGTTGGTAGGAAGAGCTCCTCTTTGCAATATCTAAGGATGTGTGCTTTGCTTTGCATTTAGTTTTGTAGAGGTGGAAATGGAGGTGCTGGTGGCTCAGAGCAGAAGTCAAGTTTCGTTCAGTCATCTCTTAAGCATTTCTGCTGCAGCTGCCTTGTCTTCCCTGTGATTCCAAACGTTTCTCAAGATCACCTCTTCCTTGGAGGAATCAGGTTCTTGTGGACTACCCAGATGTCAGGGCATCGCTTCTCAGTGCAACCCATGCAACTTGGCATTGCTGGCTGTATTTCTTGCAGAGTTCTGTTTCAGCTGTAAGCTGGATTTTATGGTAATCAAATTGTATCCACATCTAGTGCTCATCTTGCAGCGAAGTCTGTTCTTTTTCCTTTGCGGAGCCCCTTGGTCGTGTTTGGCTGTGGCTATGCTTCAAAAATCCCTGTTTGTTTCAGGAATAGATTGTAATGAAATGGAAGGCTATCAATACGTTACCATGTCAGAGTATCACCTGTTTTTTGGAACACTAAGGTGTGTAAAAAGATTGACTTCTCATTTTAAATTCTGCCATTTCTTCCTTGAAAGAGAAATGAAGGGAGCCTGTGCTATTTGTGCACATTGTCACATAAGAGAATGTGGGTGAAGAGGTATTGCTATTTAGTGTTATAAGAGGGGAACTGTGAGGAGCCCTTTTGAGTGCAGTCTTTGAAAGAGGACTAATAAATTAGTCCGTCTTGCAAACAAATGAATAAAATGGTGAGCGGAGATAAAGGAGCGTGTGGCTGAGAGGAAAGACTGCAAAATTGGTGATACAGAGACTCTGAGCATAAAGACTGCCCAGAAGTCAGGCACAAAGACTTGATTTAGAAAATACCTTTGTCCATATTGGTGAAATGGTGATAGGTGGGAGTAAGACTTGGATTTCTGTGATGAATTAATTATTTATTTTGTTATCAGACCTGTGATAGGAGGTAGGGGAGAAGATGCTTTGTTTTTTGCTTTTGACAGAGCAATTGGGGCAAGGTATATTTGGGAAGTCTATGTAGGCAGCTCATTTCTACTGGGCTCATCTAATCATCGGTGGGTATCTCATCAAAGGGAGGCTAGGGTGGTTATTTGCGATCTAAAAAGTTTGAAGAAATGTTTGCTTCAGGCCCTTAAGAGGAGGGGAAGTAAGCGCCCAGTTAGGTATGCAACTAAACCAGGTATAAGACAGCTGGAGTGCACTTAGCCGTTACATTTATGCTGCCTTTTGCACTTTACTACTGTTCTTATCTAGATCTCTGTACCAACTCTGTAGCAATCAACTCTCTTTGGTTTCGGGCAAATGTGCGTCTTGAGTTTGTGAATGAGTAAAAGTTCAGCGCTGAAGGAAGCCATATAAGCATGTGGGACAGTAGCAGTTTAATGGGACCTGAGTTGCTAAATGGCCATGGTTTCTGGTAGATATTCTGGCCCTGAAGGCTTTGGTGGTGTTGAAGATAACAGCACTGTTAATAGTTAGACCAGTTTCCTTTCTCCGCTAAGGCAAACACAGGAGCTTGGCTTCAGACATGGATGAAATTAGGTATTGGCATGGCTCTATTTGGTTTGAGTAAGTGATAACATGTTTTTCTACTGCATACAAACCCTCGAACCAATATATTTGGGTGAATGTGCTTGCATCTAATGGGGACAAACTGCATCACCTACTGAACCTATTTGTTTAGCCTCTCTGTTCCTCAAGATGTTTCATTCAAACAGTAATTTGCTGCTCTTCAGCTCACGTGGCCATGACTGGTGTCACAGTGCAGGCAGAACTGTCAATAATTTGCAACTCAGAGTTGCTAATAAGAAGATGCCATATTTAAATTGTGGTGCCCTGGGCACTGAGGGGTTGCATATGCCATAAGCATCTCATATTATTATATAGCAGGTATCATTAATGCCTCTTTGCATTAGTGTTGTCGCAGATTGGTAGAAGTACTTATGTTGGAGGCGACTCTTGGAGGTCATCCATAATGCTTTCTTTATTTTCTTGCATGAGGTGTGATGAATCTTGTCTTAAAATAGAAATAAAGCATAACCAGAATGAAGTCTTGGCTCGATTCTGCTGGAATTCGTGGCAGGAGTATCACAGGCTACATCGGGCTTAAGGTCAGTGAATGCGGTGTAACTGTGCCTGGCGCTGGTCATTTGCAAGAACCATTGGCACCGTTATGGTCTTTTCATGATAGAAAGCATCCAAATCATCCATCAAAGTCTTCAGCAGTGACTAAACATTGCGTTATTAGTCTTCAGCTTGCCCAAAACAGATTAAGAAGGAATGTGGGTAACAGTATGAGTTAGATTACTCATAAATGTCGTGTAAACCATTGCAGCCACTCTGGAGGAGATGGGTTTTGGATCGAGTGGGTTGCTCAGGGTTTGCTAAGCACAGGCTATTTGCAGCTGTTGTCATGAGCACAACTTAAATATGCATACATCCTATCCAGGGAGGATGATAATTTAGTCTGAATCCTTGCATGATGGTGTTGCTTCAGTGCTGTCATCAAGGCTGTAGGTCTTCGTATGTGTCTGTGTGTGTTCGGTACTTTGGGTTTATAGGGAATTTCTTGGGTAGAATTTAGGAATGAAAATCAGAAAACCTGTTCTTTTGTATTTTTTGTGTGACTTCTTTAGCTAACAGTTTTAACTGCTGCCCTTTTAAAAAATGTATTTTATTTGAATCTGCTTTCCTCAAGCTGTGATCCAGAGCAGAAGCAGAAAATTTTGTAATTGCTAAAGTAAGCATATAGCTACAGAAATGACTTGTGGTAATGTAAAGGTTGGTTGTTCCGTGGCAAACATTTGTGTAAATGCTTAACCATTAAAAATCCCTTATACAGAAGATAAGTACAGATCCATTTATGCAACTGCATCCTTGAAGTGGTTCCCCAAATCTTGATGCAGTTTTGTCTCTTCTCCCTCTTTTACTTTACTAACTTTCTTCACTCCAATATGCCATGTCCTCTCATCTTCCTCCAAATCCACATCCTGCAATCAGCAGAACCAGGCCTGAACCCACTGTATCTGTCATATTTTGCACCCACGATGCATTTTTGTGTCATTGTGTTAGTGGATTTTGAGACTCTGGGTAGAGTAGCTAAAAATGGCAACCGAATTTAAGATGTTATTTGTTGTCTTTCTCTTTGTCCTTTGCCCTTAGCTTCAAATGACCTTTTTTTTTTCTTTTTTTCTTTTTTTTTCTTTTTTTCTTTTTTTTTCTTTTTTTTTCTTAATTTACTTTTTGTTCCCACCATTGTCTTTCTTGCAGTTTCTCTTTCATGTCAATGTAAGTTGAATATAAATCTGTTTTACACAACAGTTATTTGATTTGGCCTGAAAGGAGATGATCCAGAATGACTTGCTTATCCATTGACTCCTTCATCACCTGAAATGAATACAGCTGAATGTGAAATATAAATGTTTACAATAAGCTTGGCAAAGGAAGTTAAAATAGACTGTTTTAATTGCTTATTTTGCCCTTTTTTTGTGCCTGTATAAAAACTTAACCATCTGTAAGTTGTAGCTTCTGGGAGTCTTCAAGGTAAGTCACATCGTGGAGCCCAATCGCCTTGTTATATGCTGGAATTTGGAATATGGCTTGCTGTCTGTATCAGAAAAAAATGCTATAAACTCTGATTATCTTAAAGAGAAATGCAAACAGCTCATGGTATATTCTTCTCACCCATTTACATATAGGTGCGTTCTATGGATGAACTGAATCATGATTTTCAAGCGCTTGCTCTGGAAGGAAGGACTATGGGAGAGGTAAGTGAATGACCTATGTGGGACAAAAATGTGTATTTTAGGGGAAGGAGGGAAGAGTGTTTTTTTTATTTTATTTTTTTTTTAAAGTCTAGTAGAGTGGTTTTGAACTCGAGAACATTCTTGATAACTAGGAGGGGTGTGTGTGTGTTTGTGTGTGTTTTAAGAGAATTAAAACCTGTCGGGCTGGAATTTGTCTTAGTGAGAGGAACAGCTAAGCCCTGCACCTGTTCCACCATCAAATAGTAAAATGGTGGTTGTAAAAGAACAGGCAGAAATACATCCTGTGACAAGTGTTAACGATACTAGTAGCTTGTTTAGTATACGGGGACCTGAGACACCGCAATACTGGGGATTTAGTTGTGTCCCATTTTCTACTGCCTCCTACTTTTGATTCCTGGCCGCTACTGGCCATTTCTAAATCACAGAACTCTGTTTACTGTTGAAATTAGCTCAGTACCCTTAGCTAGGGCTGCAGAAGCAGTAAGTGTCCAGACAGGCCAATGCACCAAGCAGGAGTCGTCATCTAATATTGAGTTCTCCAGTTCTCACTGTTTTTGCGATAATGTTAGAATCATTCTGATCACCCAGTGCAGTAAACAAGCAGCAGATTTAGGGAATGTGCCCAGTGCTTTAAATTGAAAAGAAGTTACCTAGATAACTATATGGAGCTTCTTGGAAGAAGAGCAGGTCAATTTATTTGAGTGTGTTAGGTACGTGAAGGTTGGGTATAAATGCTTTTTCCATGTCTCATTTCGTTTTTGTTCCTCTCGGAGGCTTACAGAAGGATAGGGAAGAGAAAAACTTGTGTTTTAGGAGTCTATTAAAGTTAATGTGTGTCTGTTCTTTTGGAGAGGCTTCTTTCCTGTGATCCTGTCTTCAAACATTATATTCTTCATCTTTCCTCCATCTTTTCTGTGTTGTCAAAATTATGAATCAGGTTTAAAAATATATCTATATCGAATGCTTCAGAAACTGTAATTTCTGAGCAAATGCGTAATCAGGATTATTGTGTGTGGGGGCGTGATTCGCAGATGGGTGCTGTCCATAAAGTGAAAACCTCATGGAGCTCATTGAGCGTTGCAGCATCTCCCTTTCCATTCTTCTTTCCATCCCTGGAAGACCCTACTACCAAATTGCAGTTAATTTTATGGCACTATGTAGGAAAATTTCATTTTTTCTAGGTTGCATTAACATATCTTGAGTCTATTGACTTAAGAGTAGATCGAAATTATTTTTGAAGGAGAAAACGACATGAAAAAATCAGTCTAAAGCTGCTAAGAGTTATGTGATAGGAAACATATCAGGGTACTGGTGGGAGTGTGAGTGTTCTTCGGTAAATAAATATACATATACATTTTAACTTATCACTTGGGGAAGATGTTTGTTTTCAGACGTAGAATATATAGGCTTCCTGAGACTGTTAAGAGTAAGTTTTGTACTCAACATGGCATTTTGTATTCAAGCACACATTTTGCACTCAACATGGCATTAGCTCATGTTAACTTAAATGCCTGAAGATGTTTCTGAATATGTTGATATTTACCAACTCTTTCACTTACTTGATGATATTCTTTTTTGAAGGAATTGGCAATTTTTTTGACCTTTTGTCCAAATGATGGCTCATCTTTTATTTACTGATTTTAATGTTTAAACTGTGGTATAGTTGCTTCCTACATTGCTGCGAGGAGATGCATCCTTAGGGTGACACTCCAACCATCCCTTTCACTAACCTAAGACAATATTTGTTGTTTCTCTTGGATATTTTTTCTTTTTTTGTTTCAGCCGTGGAATTTCCTGTCATTATGCACTAGATTTTCTCCATGAGATAGCTCTGCATTTCCTGAGATATTGCAATATCTTTATTAAAAAGGCTACTAAAAAAAGCTCTGCAAATGGCCCTCAGTGCATAATATGTGTCTTAGCTTTCCAGACAGTATGCTTTTTTTGAGAGTAAAAACCAGGGTGTTGTGCAGCATGCTTTATGTGTTTGTAATTTAAACATTATGGTAGTAGAGCATTGATGTGTTTTAGCTTTTTTTTTTTTTTTTTTTTTTTTCCTGCTGAATACGAAGGATAATTTTTTTTTTTTTTTTTTTTTAAACCCGTAAACCTTACCTGCAGGGGATGTTAGTAATCTCAAGCACTGAGTTGAAAAACGCTGGAGGAGAAAGATGAGGAAAAAGTTTGTGTTTTTTTTTTTTTTTTTTTTTGCATTCAGGAAAGCAAAACATTTAGTGCATCTTTTTATGCTGCATGTTTTTGTATGTTTTTTTCTTCACTGTGGCAGTTTAAGGAGTTTGTACATTCAAAGACATCGGAGCTCGCTTTTAAAAGAGGGATTGTCAAACAATTTAACGACTTCTCTGAATTTTGACATCAGGATAGATAATAACTTTTGATTTATGATGAGCAAATAGCATAATCTGAGGAAATTAAGAACCATTTCAAACCCCACAGCTTTCATCTGCATTATGGTCCTCTCAGTCTTCAAAATCCCAGCCTCCCTGTACTGCAGCCAACCTTGTTTCCCCCTAAATTTCTTTGTGAATACAAGTGCAAATCCAGACGTTGAACTGGAAAGTCATGAAGGAAGATGACGAAGAGCAATTGGTAAAGGAAGAAGGAAAAACTTCAGAAAATGGGCGTAGATCCAAGTATGTGTCCATACTCCTTGCAGTGAGGTCTGAGGTCTTTGATCGTACAGCAATGATGCTTTTCTGACATTTAGCACAAACTATGTAAGTTATTTTTCATCCTGGCTCTTCAGGGCAGTGGAACTAAATATCAGCTTTTCCTCACTTGGATCTCTCTTATCAGGACCTTTGCAATATGAAGTGTTTGTGCAGTATCCTTTTGGTCTTCTGGAGAAAGCAAGACAAAGCGTGAGGTGTTATTTGTCTTGTCACCAGTGTCCTGCAGGCATTTCAGACTGCTGCCACGCTCTAGGTTATGCCACGAGTTAAGTCTGTATCTAGAATAAAAGAGCAGCTGGGTGAGTTGCTGGCCGCTGCTTAATCCAAAGAGCATGGGGGGAACACAGAAACAGAAACACCTTAGGGAACTGGTGGGTTCTCACCACCAGTTCATCAACTTCAGAAACTGTAAAAAAACGGACCAAAACCTTTGTAGTATGAACACCTGGAATAATAGTGACTTTCCTACTCTTGAAAAGGCAGGCCTGTAATAACTATTTTCCATATTCATCTGACAGGTAATTATTGCGTTTGGTGCTGCCATCTACCAGGTTTGAGTGCCTGCATTTAGTGCATCTCATTGCAGGCAAATGGAGCAATTACTGCAACTTGCACAGTTTGTTGTAATACGTCTCTTAAACAGCCGTGGCCAAGGTGATGGATGGCCCACTGTGGCCTTGCTGATGTGCCCTTACTGCAGTTGTTTGGGTCTTACCAAAGATCCTGCTTCTCCAGCAGCCAGTAGATATATATACATATATATACACATATTTTTAAAAAGGACAAACTAAAAGGCATGACTTTCTTTTCCTTCCTAATGATGACACCAGTGCCATCTTGGAAATCAGTGATTCATCAGCAGCTGGGATGGAGAATATTGAAAGCTTTGAGTAGTATCTGGTCTAGTTCTTTCCTTTAGGTATCTAGTGGCTATGGCCGTGGGACCATCGAGATAGTGTTTGTGAAGGATTCTGCTCATCCATGACCAGGGACAAGCAACTGAGCAAGAAGACCCCAAGGAACAGCACTAGGTCAGAGCTGGCTTCTGAGAAAAGCAGCTCAAATCCCAGGGTTCAAGGACATGCACTTAAACCGTGTAATGGCTTCCCAGCTTGCTAAGGAGACAGTAACGTTGCAAGTGCAGATGCAGACATTGCAAGTTCAGTTGCAGCTGTGACTCTTGTCCGAATTTAACTTGCAGAGCCAGGTTCTACTTCAGCTACAGTTAAGCCTCGTTCTTACATGGCTCTGCTGCAGCACAGATGGCTACTTTTGTCTTAATATTTGCCCTGTCTAAAGGTGATTGACTTTTTTGTTAATTTGTCTAATTCATAATCCTGCCTCAGGGGGATCTGTGGGCTCTGTCTCTTTACTTCTTGATTGTAGAATTGCTTTTGCAGAGGTGTATATTCCCCCTTGCCCACCCACTCCCACCCTGCTGAATTGAATATTGGCCTAACTCAGGTAAGTCTTCTGTAAGAGGGTGTAGAGGGATTATTTTCATACTAGATAGGGTCAGTCTTTAATAAACACGTGAAGCAAATAATTAGCTCTTGTAACCTCCTGCATTTTCTTTCTTATTTTCCAACTCAAAGAGTTGATTTGCAAAGTGATTTTTCACTTAGAATAGGTGTGTTGGTGGCTTTTTTGTTTTGTTCTCATTTTTTCCTATTCCCCCTTCCCCTCCATGCAATGCCAGTGCTTACCCGAAGACCTAGTACAAGATGTTTAATACGTAACTAAACCCCTAGTTTTGATTGGAGCAAAGCTGCTCCATGTTGCTCTTCCTAAAGCCAAGAAAGAAATAGTTGTAAACTGGGGCCATCCTAAGAAAGTAAAGTTCTACTGGAGCTACTGAGTTGGAAATCTGCTGTAAATTTTAAAATAGAAAAAAAAATCTTCTCTTGTCGTTGTTTATATTTCCCAAGAAACCAGATATTTTAAAGTATTAAAACCAAGCAAGAAGACCGAATGTAATTATTTGCAGCAGACTTGCTTAGGAAAAATCCCTGCTGAGACTCCAGTTGTGCTTGGTCCAGATTTTAGGATTGCTTTAAAGATGCTACAAGTGGATATTTCTTTGACTGTGCTTGCCAGACAGTCCTTGAGCTGCCACTCACTATTTTCTCTGCTATGTAGAGGCAGGTTTGCTTTTACTTTTTATTATATGTCATTTCTTGACTAAGTGTAAGGTGTAATTAAACACTCCCTTCTGCAAGCCTGTGGTCTTTCTTATCTTTGGCGATGTGGCCATGTAAAAGATTGCATCCTTACACACTCTTAAGTACAGAAGTGTTTATCTGCAGCTAAAGTTTGGGTCAGGTGGTTCCTATTTTGTATTTCCTGATCTTATTCTCAGCTCACGTGACTGCAAAAAGCAAAACTGATTTTGAAAGATAGATCAATAGCATCACCGTCTGATTCTTAGTTAAATAACTGAATGTCATTGCTCTCTCGTTTGCAGTAGTTTCTGCAGAGTTTAGAAAGAATTTCTTTTTTTTTTATGCATTGGGTAAAATTGGTATTGTTTTCATTAACATCTCTCTCATCTTTGTAATCTGCTTTCCCTGGTTATCCAAACCTGTGAACCTTGAATTTTTCCGCAGACACGCAGACTTGCTAACAGGTTATATGGATACCAATTATAGGAAGTATTGACTGATCTGATGGTTCTTGTGCTGTTGTAATTTCCTATAGACTTAGAAAAGTGCTTCCACTTCCTTTATTTTTATTTCAAATTAATTTATTTTTATTTCAAATTAATTTATTTATTTTTATTTCAAATTAATTTATTTATTTTTATTTCAAATTAATTTATTTTTATTTCAAATTATCAAGGTTCATTTCTTTCGCTACCCACTATGAATGCCCTGTTGTTCCCTGTCTGAATTACGCTGCCTCTCCTTCAGCCTGAAGATGCAATTTGAAGACCACATCCTTCACATAGAAGGCACTTGATTGGAACTTAAAACTGTCCTTGTTGTATGTGGAGGTGCCGCGTGGCACCTGTTTCCCCTGGTATTTTAAAAATGCTTTTTTTGCCATCTTCTGAACTTCAGCACGATTGGCTTGGGGTTCATTCAAGCCAAGGGTGGCTTTTGGTCTCCTCCCCAGTAACCTCCTCTTTTTCCTAGGAGCACATTGCCTGCATGGCAGGTGCCGTTGCTCAGAACTCTTGTTATTAGTGTTTACAAACAACCTTCCAAGCCTCGAGAGCTTTCAGCACTCATTAAGTAATCAACAAGTAGGAGCTCTTGGCACCTCTCAAGATCTCCTGGCACTGCCAGGATGGGAGCTGCAGGAACCGCATGCAGGAATTGCTGTAGAAATTACTGGGAGGTTCATGGGGATCTTCCCAACAGCACAATATTTTGCCCAGACCAGGTTTTGTCCCAAATGCTGTTATTGCAACAGCTCTTGTGGTTGGAGACTGGAGAGTGGGGTGTCTGTGTGTGCTTGCTTTTGCATTTTCAAAAAGTGTTTTAAGACTGTTAAAACAGCATTGCTGAGACTGGAATATTGTTGTAGTTGCTGCCATTCGAAGACTACATAAATATTTTCATGCGAAGCTTGTATCAGTTTGTGTTTAACAATTGCTTCACGTACAGAAGGGAGATGCTTATGTTTTGTGTTTGCATTTTATACTTATTTTAATCATGCTTTGTGTTTTTTTGTGTGTGTTTTTATTTTAATTGCAGCAGCTGTTGCCAGGTAAAAAGTTTTGGGAATCTGACGATTCCAGCAAAGATGGACCAAAAGGGATATTCCTGGGAGATCAGTGGAGAGACAGTGCGTGGGGAACATCAGGTAGCTCAATTATTATAGTTAATTTTGGGTGGGATTGAATATGAAAATATGCAACTCATCTGCTCAGAAATGCTGGCCAGTTTGTATGATCGAGCTTTTAAAAGATTTGAAAACCATCTGTTTTACATAAGAGAAAACTTTAAAAGCCCACTTTGCTCTGTCATAATGTTGAGATATTCATAATTATGAAAAGATTGTCTGATGTGAACTTATACTCTTAAGTTTAGCTGCTTCAGATTTATAGATTACCATTAACAATTTTCTGATGTATTTTCTGCCTTGTTTATTTATTTATTTATTTTTGATTTAGTATAAAGTTCTTAAAAAACAAGATTAGTGAAAAAGAAACAATTTTGGTGAACACTTAGCTGACCAAAGCGAAGCAGTATGAATGCTATAGTGTTTCGAATTAGTGATGCTGAAGTTGTCTGCCAAGAATTTTGAACTGGAAGTCAGGATTCTCTGATATTTTTACACTTGTTTCAAATTTCAAATAGGGTTTTTTTTTTCCTTTTTTTTTTCTTGGAAAATGGGATGTAGCTGCTCCAAATGTGATTAGCAGAATCTTGGCTATGATTTGTGGTCTCTGAAGACTCAAATATTGGGGACATTTAGAGGACTTGCCTCTGGCTGTCTTGATTTGCTGGTCCGCAGTGGATCTCCATGACAGCAGAAGCATCCAGTCCTCAACCACAACAGCATTAATATCATCTGAAGTTGAGAGTGGATTAAAGGGCTGTGCTGGATTGCGAGCAGCAATATTGGATGAGACTTTCTCCTTTGGCTGCCTCGCTTGTCAGGCTAGTTGCATCCACTAGACAAGCAGGGTAGACGTCTGGGGGAGGTAACCTCCTACACTGGCTGATCACAAAATCTCCATGAGTCAAAGCCCTCAGTCTTATCCCCTCCTTGTTTATTTTCAATTAATCCAGCACACCTTGCAGCCTTTATTCCTCGGCTATGCCCTGCACTGCTGTCTGTGAGTCAGGAAATAGTTTCCCTTTGGCTCATCCAAAAGGAAGAGACCAGTCATGGAGCACTTTCAAGGTCACTTCCACAGAGAAGGGGAACTTGGAAGAAGGAGATGCAATGTGTAGAGGTGACCTTTGTCAGCAGACTATTTTGTTCCATGAGCAACAGAATGAGTGAAGTTTGTTTTTTCTGTAAAATACATTTTGCTTCATCCATTTTCGCTCTTGTGCATATTCATTGAAGTCCTCGCACAGAGCTTGTTGCTTCAGTGCTGTAGCTTGAAACTTGGAAGTATCTAAAGCCAGAGTTATGAGAAGCAGCAGTGCTCTCTCATGCAAATCACTCACTTCTTCCTCAGCTCATGGTAGAAGTAGTTATGCAGCAGTATGATGAAGCCTACTGTGGAATTGATTTGGCTTAAGCTTTTATTTTCCCCAGGATTAAGCTAATCAAGTAGAGTTTCCCCAGTTCACTTAACTTTGTGGCCACACTGGGAGACGACAGAAAAATGTGGCTAGGAACAACAACAGAATGGAACTAATTTTCTTGATGGCTTATGCCTGCTTTAAAATATTTGGAAACTACCAGATCAACATCATTCCCTGTCCCTTCCCCCATCCCCGGCCAAATATGCATATTCTGACTATTATTTTTGACTTGGTGGCTATAGCTAGTTTGAATGGGTAGAGACCAAGTGCTCCTTCTATTTCCTGAGTGCATATGCAAGGTCACCTTCTCATGCCTGGCCAGAACCTTTTAAAGAGCTTATATGGACCGAAAAGCACGCACCTTTGTTCAGTTTGGGTTGAATTTACAAGCAAATTCCTACCTAGGAGGGGATAAAGGGATAGAATCGGTGCAAAGAGTGAAAAAGACAAAATGAAGTTCTCAGACTTCTTTTTCTTTAGGAAATAGCTGCAAAGAGAAACTGTGGTCATGACATAAGAAAGTGTTAATTCATATGACCCAAGGAAATGAGAGTAGGGTGGTGCAACCTCATGGTGATGTTTTAAGTGACAGTTGTAGCTGAAATTGAGACTGCCCATTTTACACTGTACTAAAAACAAAGTTCCATTTTTCCCTTTTAATAAAGCTCTTCTATTAATTGCAGCATTTATTTAGAGGCTTAAATTTTTGAATTTTGATTTTTATATTTTTAGTGCTTAAATGTAGTTATGTCCAGCTTTACAGGTTCTCATATTTCACAAGAAAGTCAGCCTTCTAATGCACATCAGTCAAAGCTGGCACCCATTAGTACAATTCAGACAATAAAGAGTATGCATTTAATAACTTGCCTCCTTTTAAGAGTTGGATCTACTTATACAAATTAAACATATTTTTCCCCTAGATCACTCTGTTTCCCAACCTATTATGGTTCAGAGAAGACCCGGTCAGGGCTTTCATGTGAATAGCGAAGTCAACTCGGTGCTTTCACCCCGGTCAGAAAGCGGAGGACTCGGAGTTAGCATGGTGGAGTATGTGTTGAGCTCATCTCCTGGAGATTCCTGCCTAAGGAAAGGAGGATTTGTAAGTGTGCCTGATTAGAAAACTTGAATTATGTTTTCTCCATTTACTATTTTTTTTTTTGCTGTTGAGTTTTTTTCCGTTTGTTCTAATCTCTTTCTAGAGACAGATAATTCCTGTTCATTTTATTTGTTCTTTGCTTAGTTCTCTTGCTTAATTGGGTAGGCTAGCGGCTCTAGACTGTTACAGCTCTACTGTATAGCTGAGTGGTATCTAATAAGTGTCACAAAACATAAAAAGAAAGGTTTGTTGCTGCCAGCCTTTACCTGTCTCTTTGGGGAGCCCATTTGTAGTTTCCTTCATACATCTTCAGATTTTTGTCCAGCATTATTAAGTACCTAATAGTTTTGTCGTACCTTTGAGCCCAAAAAAAAGATGATTTTGGGAAACTGAACAGTCAGAGTAAGGAGACAGCTTACCACCCTGGGTTGGAGCTAGAGATATGACTGCTTTAGAGCATTTATGGTCTGGGTGTTAGTTCTGAAACCAGGGGTCTCATTTGGGAATACTGTGTAGTGCAGATGAGATTTGGACTCGGAACTTGTATTTATAGTGAGTGTTTCCGATTCTGATATTAAGGAAAAACAACTTTATTTACAAAGTAGCGTCAGGTGACGATCGTTCAAAAACCACCTTTTGTTCTAAATATAGGAAAAAAAAGAATCCCAAATGAGAAGAATAGAAAAATGATTTACTTATGACAGGGTATCTGAACCCTGTATCGTGTTGTCTCCCAGTTACAGTGGAAGATGGCATTTGAATGTCTGTCTTCATGACTACCCCAAAGATATCTAGAACATACACATTTACACTTTCCTTGCTGGTTCATCGTACACATTACATTGTCTTTCTCTCCTTTTTGCTCTTCAGAACCCTGCCCCACACTTCATCAGCCTTTAGTTTCCTCCCAGGTGAAGTGAAACGCTAACATTTAAGGGTAGACATGCTTCAGATGTAATACCACTGATGCAGTGAACCTGTGATTAAGTTAGTGATTGACTTGAGTGCTCGTAAATGTGCCACAGTAACATCCAGCTACAAAGAGGTTGCTGAGACACTAGCTGAGTTGAGGCAGATCTTGATTTACTAAAGATAAGCAACAGAATAGATGATAAAACCTCTTTTGGAAGACAATGAAAACGAAATTGCTTTGTTTCTTCAGTTGTGGTTGACCATTTTGCTCTCTCATATTATTATTTGTTATAGCTAATGCTTGAAAGTGATTTATTTCTTTATGACATGCTTCTTTGATTCACAACCATCTCTGGGAAGAAAAAAGTAAAATTGATCTGAAGCTTATTAAAGTAATGTTTTTTCTTTGTCTAGGGGCCGAGGGATGCAGAGAACGATGAGAATGACAAAGGGGATAAGAAGAATAAGGGCACATTTGATGGTGATAAATTGGGCGATCTGAAGGAGGAGGGAGATGTGATGGATAAAACAAATGGTTTGCCTGTGCAGAACGGTATTGATGCAGATGTCAAAGATTTCAGGTGTGTGCCTTGTTAGGTGTTAATTAACGAGTGTCACACTTAATATTTTCTGGGCTGTGATAAACAGTAGGGAAAGAGAACCAGGGACACGATGTTATATCCAAGAAAACACTGTAGAGATACAGAGAACTGATAGCTCTAGTCTGTCTGCACAGACCTAGTTTGGTATAACGCATTCTTGTTTTATTTACATGCCTATTTTTAATTACCTACTGGAAATACCTACTGAAGATGGTAATCCATCTAAATTACGGTTGGGTTTTTGAATATCTTTTTTCCATGTGTTTCTCAAAAAATTGCAGCCTTCTGAAACTTTAGCTAGCTTACCTGCTTGTTGCAACCTTGTTGTGTTGGCATATAGGAAAACTGTAAAAGCAAAACAAATGTACCTTCAGACACATAGTGACGGCCCTTAAATTGAGATGAACCTTTCTTCTCTTCAGTGCTTGTGTTAGATAATTAGGAAGCTGTGACAGCTACTTTAGCAAACTTTCAAGTGGGATGTGATGTCAGAGGACTAAATTGTTAATCATTACTGTGTAGGTTTATGCAAAATAATTTGGGCTGCTTTGAAATCCTGCCTTGTCATGACGGACCGTTTCTTTGCTTGAGAAAAGGGAAATTACATTTTTGTATATAGCTTAGTATTTCTTGGGGGAAGGATTTGATTTGTTAATTTTAGGTGCTTTAAAAATTATTATTCACAGCAATTATATCTTCTTCTTGTTTTGAAGAATTCATTTAGAGAATTAGATATATTTCCTGTATAACAGCTTCTACAAGCAACTCTGGCCAGTATAGGTACCCATTGCTGTTAGTTGATAGTGTCTGACATTGCATTAAGTAAATGTCCTTACTGTTAGGAGCCTCTTCTTTCTGTGCAGCCGTACACCTGGCAATTGCCAGAACTCTGCTAGTGAAGTGGATCTTCTGGGTCCAAATCAGAACGGATCAGAGGGTTTAGCCCAGCTGGCAAGTACCAACGGTGCAAAACCGGTGGAGGATTTCTCCAACATAGAGTCCCAGAGCGTCCCGCTGGATCCCATGGAGCACGTTGGCATGGAGCCACTTCAGTTTGACTATTCTGGCACTCAAGTACCTGTGGACTCAGCTGCAGCAACCGTGGGGCTTTTTGACTACAATTCCCAGCAGCAGGTAGAGTGTTCGGTGTTTGCGCTCCCTCCTGCCCACCTTGCTGTGGTTCCTCTACCAGATTCGCCCTGGGGTCAGCATGACTTCAGGCTCCCCGTGGGCAGATTGGGGCAGACTTGGAGCTGCTCCGTAATGTATATGTCATATGGCTCTCTCTAGAGTGCTGCAGGTAACGTACTAGTGAACTTGATGTGGGTGATATGCTTAATAAGGCAATCTGAAAACCAATCTTAAGGATCTATAATGACAGCAGTTGCTCTGTTGATTAATAATGGTTAGCTTTCAAGTAAGTTTGCATTGGAAAAAAATAATTAGTAAAAAATTAAGCAAAAAAGTCTCAAGCCCGAAAAGTGACTTAAAGGTTGGGTATGGTTTGTTGTAGGTTTTGGAGTCCTGGTTTGGGATATCTGCAGTGCTAAGCCAAACTAAACTGATGGAATATGGATAAAAATGAGTTTCACTTGGCTTGCTCTTACTTACATGGTTTAAAACCTACTGAGGTCAGAGTCCATCACTCTGAAACTTTATCTCAACCCAGTGGGTTCATTTGACCTTTCCTCCCACATGAGCAGCCCAGACTACTCATCCTGGACGACTAAAACAAGACTTTGCTTTACTCTTTGACGTCCCTTGAGTCCTGGGCCGAGCTCCAAGGATCAACTCTTAATCTACCACTGTTCCTGCTAGTTTGGGTGACAATTATAAACTTTTATTGCTTTCCTTTTGTTACTACTCTGTCGGTCAGAGAAGAATAAAACGTTTTGGTTTAGCTAATTGGAGGAGTATATAATTATTCTTGGCTTTCCTGAAATGTCTGATATTTTTTAACAAAGCTGCCTAATTGGGAAAGACTGTTGCCAAGTTTGTACCCAAAGCCTTCTTTTGGACAGTTATCATAGTCTTAAAAGCAATGTAAGTATCTCTGTTATAGCTTAGTTGGTTGTTTTATTATGTAGGATGTTTGGGAGGCTAGTAATGGAAAATGATTTTAATGATGAAGCTAAATAGCTGCTGCATAGTTTGGAAATGAAAAAAATGAGTGATTTTTCAGGTCTTTGCCTTACTCTGTGGTGTAGAACCATGAACACAAGAATTACTTCAACTCTTCCAAACAACAAAATCAGTGTGTATGTTTTAAAAACATCATATTAGGACTAACAAAGTTAATTGCTTTTTAAAGAACAGTTAACTTTTGGAAAGTAACTGCAGAAATGCCAAGGGTAATTTGCGTTTTGTCTGTGTTTTCTATTTAAATTAAGACTCACTCACAAGTTCTGCCAATTAGTAAGGCATAGAACAAAATAAGAAGATAAAACTTCTAAATTCAGCACCTCTTGTATGTACCTGTGGCAATAACATCTCTGGAAGCAAATGGCACCTGGAAAGTTCACTTTCAGAGGTGCATTGCAGTAGGGCTTTCCGTGGACACGCTCTGTTTTTCTTCATAGAAAGTGGAGGGTAATAGTCCTCTCGAGCTGATGCAACACGAATATAATAATGATTCCAGCTTCCTTCTGGGTTATCTGGAAAGTGGCAATTCCCTATTTTTCTTTAAACAGAATCTCAGTGGGAGAGCAGAGACCCTGGCATGTTTCATGCAGCTTCTGCATCCCCTGAGTGTGACTGCTGCACTTAAAATAAGATGAGAATAAGCAGAACAGAATCTGTTGAATCTATTGGAAAGGGATTTATTTTACTTAATGCATTTCACTTATTTAAAATTTTCCCCTTTGTTGCAGTGGCTGCTTAAACCTGGCAGCTAACCCAACTGACAGCATTTTGTAAACATAAAGACTGTGTTCAGGATGAGGGATTCACCCGCTCCGCTGCCAAATGTAATTTCTCAAGAGTGTGTTTGTATAAATGCAGCATACCTTCACTCAACAAATGGAGCCCATTTCTTTAATGTATTATATCCAGGAGCCAGGGTTTCTTGGTGTGCACTCCCTGCCAGTTAGAGCTCATATGAAAGAAATTTAACTTTTAGAAGTCTAGTTTTCCCAATATATTTATTTGAGAAGAAAATATAACTTGAACAAAACCAAGGTGGTTTTGTGTTTTTTGAAGTGTCTTTCCCAGACTGCCAGAAAGTATTATGTACTCTGAAGGGATTACAAGCAAGTGCAGCTCAAAGCAATATTAAGAAGGGGGAGGTCGTAGCCATTCATAATCTGATTAGAGAAGTCAGATGTTTATATTGCAGAAGAAACTGGATTACAGCAATCTAATCTCAGAGGGTTTCCCTAACTGCAAAATAGATATTCTGCTTTTTTGGAAATCCATCTATGGCTCGGCTATGGGTTATAAGTGATACTTTGACAGGTAAATGGTAGTAAATGACACTTTGTACACTTTGTGCATGAGAGGAAGCAAAAAAAACCCTCATTTTTTGAAGTGCAGAACAGTACTGCTGAATTTCTTTTAGACTATGTCGCCCAGTTGTATGTTTTTTCACCAGTAACAGGCATGATCCTGTATAAATGCGATTTAACTTAAGCCTCCCTTTGCCAATTCCTGTTAATGCTCCTTCCAAAGGGATTTCTTTCCATTCTTCCACTTACAAAAGAGTGCTGTTTCACCTTGGTAGGAACTGCAAAATAGGCTTCCAGATAAGTTGACAAGCTTTTAACGGACTCCTCGCCTTTTGCTCCTCTATATTTCTTGGAATACGTGTCACTGCTGTCAGCAGATGAAGAGAGTGCATTGAGGCCTTAATAACACTGCTTAAGTATGTAGGGTTGATGTTGCCTGGTGGGTGAGCTTATCTGGCTAAGTAAAGCCTGAAATGCTGCTCACGGTTTATTGGCACATCTCCCTTTGTATGCTCCAAAAAATCCACAGTTGCAACAAGTTTTAGCCATTCACCCTGAATGTTTTCTGGGTAAGTTCACTCTGGAGCCTGTCTTCAATATCAAACTAAAAGGCATTAGGCTCTGTGACACAAATGAAATTGGGATTCAAGATGATGATGATGATGCCTTTTTTTTCCTATCAAAATGGCCCAGGCTGAAGCAGATTTGGAGAATCTTTGGGAAATCTCTTCTGAAAAACAGCCACCGAAACATCGACCCAGAGATTTCAGCTGTTTTTAATGCTGATCCTGCAGCTAGCTGCACTCTCTTCATATCTTTTGGAACTGCTTCCAAGCTTGTCTACAAGCCAAACAGGTCACTCTGAGCCTATTCTGTCGCAGCTTGTTAAACTAGGTGTAATTTAAAGAAAGGAGCATCCTTTTCATATCTCCTGTTTCAGTAAAAGGTGGAATACTTTATTGCCGAATCTGGTAGAAAAGTAGGCAGCAGGAATAATTTGTCTGGGGTATCTGCATCCAGTAATGGAGCAGGGGGTTGTTCTGGCACTATCACTCATACTTGTTGGGTGTACAGGGTGCTTGGCCTCTTAAGGCATTAAGTGTCTTTGGAGAAAATGTAGTTGCAACTGTATTTTTAACACTTGCAAGATCAGCGGTCCATCTCCTAACTACTGAGTTTCTGGATCTCAAATCTGATGCTGAGTTTCTAGATGTCATTCCTCCCCTTGAACCCATAAAAGAGAAGAAAACATGATGAAACTTGCTTGCAAGCATTTAGTCTAGTCCAGAAAGGAAGGAAATAAGCTTAGATGTTTTCCATTCATTTAGATCACCTCTAAGTGAAAGTACGCTTCCTTTAAATACTAAGGTAATTTTTGTTTTCCTTGTTGAGAATAATAATATTGCACGTGATTTCTGAAGATTATACTGAGCTGTAACTTGGGAAAGCTTATCTGTGCTTTGGAAGACTTTACCAGGAAGTCCTACGGTCTGATTTTTGTCTGGGTCCAAGGAGATTTTCCACCTTCTCATCTTTATCTCTCCTATCCCTAGTTTTACAGTCTGCCTGCTGTCTCCTTTGCTGTCTCTGAGCATCTGTGAGAATAGCTCAGGTTGCCTGGGGATCCAACTGCATTTCAGTGTACCCAAAGTTGTTCAAGGCCTGAGAGCAAATGCAAGAGCTACTAGTGCTCCACAGGCTGCAGTTGAGGAGGAGTTGGAAGAAAAAAATGTTTCTGGGCGTTGCCTATCAGCAGAAGTGCTTTTTGGGGCTTGGTAGGAACCCCCTGGCTGTGGTTTAGCTGTGCATTAAAGATAATTTTTCAGACGGATTCACATCAAGTGCTTGATTTCAAAGACATTTTTTATCTCCTTTTGAGATTTTATTTCCCTCTAAAGTGGAGTATCTGTAGCTGTGAAAATACATCTAGTGTAAAGAAATTGCTTTAAAAGAAAGAAGGAAAAGGCTTTTCCAGGGCACAAGTAAAGATAGGTATTTGTTCTTCTATCCCTCTAGCTGTTCCAAAGACCGAACGCACTTGCTGTTCAGCAACTAACAGCAGCCCAGCAGCAGCAGTATGCATTGGCAGCTGCCCATCAGCCTCACATAGGTAAGTCCTGCACTTAATGATTTACGTTTCATTACACTTATCTTTAGTGCTTGGGAAATGACAGGTCAAAAAAGGATTGCCAGACTTTAGAGAATCCTGATGATGTTTTTGCACCTGGTGAGTAGTTGACACAAAAGTGGGAGCTGTTTCGAGATTTTCTTGAAAAAAAAAAAAAAAAAGATGGAGATATCTTGTTAAAACCTGTACAGCATTCGTGTCTGGCAGGAATGACACTCTTGCCCTGCTGAGAATGCTGTTCAGGCATGGGAACATTTTGAAGTACTTGCTCTGAGTCAAGAATTAGGGTAAGTAGCACAGTGAAGGGAGGGGAAAAATGCACAGTTTGGTGTATGCCTAAGTATTTCCTGTGGTTCAGCTTTAAAATTTATAGAATTTTAATCTTTCTAGAGTCTGACTTTGACTTAAGGATGCAGTTTATGCTAACACAGTGCTCATTATTAAAACAGTATGGCTTACCTGGGAAAAATGTCCTTAATGTCCTGCACAGAAAAGTAGAACTGTAGAAAGACTCCTCACAGATGATGAGAATAAAAATATTATTAACACCTCAGGATTAAGAGTCTTTAGAAAAATCAGCAGATTAAATGATAGTTCTTCCCGAATAGAAAAAAAATTATTGGAAGCTTTTTAACTTCTTTACCTTTTCTCCCCTCCTCTTTCCTGCCCTTCTCCCTTCCTCTTGGCCCCAGTAATTTCTCTAATTAAAATACTCCTTTGCAGAGGAAGATAAAGCTTGCATAGCGGTGCTAGGAGTCACTCTAAGTGACTGCAATGTTATCCTGACAAACCTGAGCTGCTTTCAAACTAATTAATTGGAGTACAGGAACTTGGAGTGTAGGGTAAATTGGTTCTTGATTAACTTGCTATAGGAAAAAAATAGAGAAGGATAATGGGCAATCCTGCTAAGATTAATACCTAGCTGGCATTAACAGCTACTTAAATAGTAAGACCTGATCTTGAAGGTCTTTTCCAACCCTAATGATTCTGTGATTCTGAAGTTGTATCTGTGCTGCAGATATGTGCTACCGATACCTGAACAGGTATGGGTATTGGGTGTAGCTTTCCATATGGGGCAGTGCATCTTTGGAATGAGATTTATCTAAATCCAATCCTCCATATTTTTTTTTCTTTAATAAGACTCTCGGAAACAAAACAACTGCTGGCTATCTATAGAAGACAACCTGTAGAAACCTTGAAAACACTGAAACAACATGAGCTGTTGTGTTTGTCTGATTAGGTTTGCCAGCTGGACTGTTGCAGCCCTTTTGGTAGGGCTGCAGTTCTAGTCAAATTTGTTTTTACTGACAGGTATGTTTTCAGCAGGTTTAGCTCCTGCTGCCTTTGTACCCAACCCATACATCATCAGTGCCGCTCCGCCGGGAACGGATCCGTATGCAGCTGGACTTGCAGCAGCCGCAACCTTAGGTGAGACGCTTTCAGTTGTCATTCAGCGCCATTTCTGTACTCAGACTGTCCTTAATCAACGCTGATTGTGGCTGTCAAATATTAGTACACTGTATGTTTATGGAGAGATAATAATGTATATCAGGGTAGTGCTTTGTCTTGAAAATTTTATTTTCTCTAGATTAAATATGTTAATTATTGTATAACAGTTGTTAAGGGCAAGAGCTAAAGCAAACGTGAAATTAAAAACTTCTAGTGACAAATGTTACTTTTTTTTTTTCTTGTAACTGACAGTTTCCTTGTAACTAAAAGATACTTTTGAATATACACTTGTTAGAAGGGTATAGGATGTTTCCTACCAGGATAGTTATGTCCTGTTGCTGTTTAGCTTGATTTACTGCAATGTTATCTTGTAAATGATACCCCTTCCCTTCACTACATGTCTCAAGAGTTTATGCTTTTTAGGCTGTCTGGGTAAAAACATCCAGCATTTGCTGTGAAGCTTAGATGATAAATACATAGTTTTTCCAGATGGCAGAGCCAAGATGGTAGTTCTTGTCTTTGTGCAAGATCCTTCTCCCAAGCATACTGGTATTGGTTTCTAAATCCTTTCCAACTGTCATAGCCAAAATTGTTGCATCTCGAGATGACAACTTGGTAGAACAGCTTATCTGATGGTGTGAAGAACACATTGCACGCCGAATTTTTGCTGCGTACGTCACAAATTTTGGGCCCAAGTGGGGAAAACAAAAGAAAAATTTGTACTTGGGTAGGTTTACCGCCATTCTTCACTTTACGTGAGCCACCTGGAGGTGTCCTCTTGATGTCAAATCGCATCCCTCTTTCAAAGGAGTGGTGTGTTTCAGTCGAGGCTCTGCCATGCTGCCACATTGAAACTATATGTGCAGCTTGTATACTGAATGCAAACCTTTTCAGCTCTGGCACAGCTTGTACCAGATCTAACGCACAAAACGTAGAGTGCTCTATTCAGCGCAGCCCATGTCGTCAGGTTGGTACGTGACTTTTTGTCATGTTTAACAGCAGTTACATAACGACTGCTTAGCTTTTAAGCTTCAGGGCCAATCTAAGGTCAAGCTCTGAAATGGGATTGCAGCAACTGTTACCAGGTTGCACTGTGTCTTTCTAATGGCTCACATAAAAGTACGTTAAGAATCAAGGTGATGTTAAGATGTGGGCTCTGGAATTTGTTGGCTGTTGCAAATTTGTTGACTGCCACGAATTTGTATGCTGATTGCCTAATAAAAATGAAAGGTAAGCGTAGGTAACAGCATGTTGCTGCCAAACAAATGAGGCAGTGATTAAATGGAAGAAGGCCAAGATCTTGACTACAAGGATATTTCCAATAGTCTGTGAGTCAATAAATGCTCACGTGATGGTGAATGTGAAGCGGTGAATGATCATTTCAGTGCTCCTGAAGTGAGTGCTCATTCTGTAAGTATTTGGCTCAAATTTAGTGGAGCAGGTTAGTGTCTTGATATCATAGAAAGACCGCATGTAACTGCTGCCAGGTTTCTGGGAAGTAATAAAGCTTTTCTGGAGCACATTTTCCTTTTCCATTTCCTTTTCCTTAGTGATGATGAAGTTGCAGTCGCATGAATCTGTGATTGAGGTCTCATAAATTTAAACTAGGTAATACACAGCCTAGAATACCTAAAGCGTCTCAAAACCAGGCATCAAAATCTCTACTTGAATAGTTTTTAATCCTTAAAACTTCTAAAATCAAAAAAGAAGTGGTGTATAATGTACTGCAGTGTAGAAAGTGTTATAGTTCTGAGCAGTGTGAGCTGCTTCATCAATCCTATGAGCATCAATCCCATGACTGTAAAAGCCATATAATAGCCTTCTCTTCTAGTTGGTGTTTGTATTAGCAAAGGGATCTATTCTGTTTGGACTCAAACAATTTGGAAAGCCTTTTTCTAGGCAATAAAAATGAGTGATATGCTGAAGGGGTGTGGGACTATTTCACTATTTAGAGCTATGCATAAATTTCATTAGCAGAGGGAGTCACTGATTTGTGTGGGATTGCTAAATTGGGAAGACTGGCACAAGTAGTTAATGAGATGGAAAAATGAAGTTAGACTTCTTACTATTTTATTGTCCACTGTCCCGTTTAGAAAGCATGAGAATGTTGTATCTTGTGGCTAAGAGAATTCTTTTATCATTTTAGAAAGATGTTACTAAAGGGAAAAAAAGGAAATCTTGCTTTTTATAACTCAAATTGGGCAATGCTGATTCCCTCCAAGATGGTTTGTGATGGGTAGAGGTGATTCTGTCCTTTGTAGGAAAGTTGATGCTGGAATAATCTGGTCAAAGGAGAAACAGTGCATTAGACCTCTCAAAGCTTGGGTTGCTTTGAAGCCTTCTGCACTTGGTTGCTGCACATCCCACCTCATATTGGGTGATGGGGAGCATGTGCAGCTGGCTCTTCCCCAGCCAGCTTGGGCGTATGTTGCACAAATATGTCTTCTCTACTGATCTGTGGGAAAAGTTCACATGGGCTTCTCCAGAGACATTGAGTTTGGCTGTTTCCCACTATCATCCAGAAAAGCTACCAGTTTTGGATGTCTGGTGGCAGTACGATTAATCCTGAACTGATCAGCTTGCAAATCAACAGTATTAATATAAAGTTAAAACAACTGTTTGCAACCTTGCATTTTTCTGGCATGGAACTCACATATTGGGCAGCGGCAGTGACCACTTCGTACTGGTGGTGGCCGAGTCCCAGTCCTTGACAAGCCTGGGATATTTGGTGCTGTTTCTGCAGCAAACAGTAGGGCTTCTGGTTGAAAATGAGTTGAATGCAAAGAATGCTGAGATTAAAGGACTTGCTTAATTTTGCTATGAACACACTTGCAGATGGATTTGCTGATGGTTCTCAAAAGGACAACTTGTGGTTGCCAATGGCCAGCGTACAAGAGCAGCAGTGATACTTGGTTTCAGAAGCACTAGAATGGATTTTATTCCTTACGTGCGTGCGCATATGTCTTTTAATAAGTGTGAAAACAAGGATAATATCCCTTGAAATGAGGAAGGATTCAGCCTGTCAGTGCAGGTCTGGCGATGACGACCACCTTGCCCTCGCTGAGAACACTGTTCGCTAATGAGAGCATCACCGTGTACTCGGGTGAGCTGAGCCAGGCTCGCGGGATGAAGGACGCGCTGCTCTTCCAAGCCCAACTGCAAACTTCAAGGATTTGCATCTCTTCTTCCTTTTTTTTAAGCACTTAAGATTTGCAGATCTGATGAGCCATCTCTAGCTAAGAAAAAGCCATCTAGCTACACTTGCATGGTAATTGGAACCGTGGTTAACTAGGAGAGATACCCAAATTTTGCCCAGATACAGGATGTTATGCCAAAGACAAGTTAGTTTTTCTGGTAGACTGTACGCAGGAAGTACGGCTGCAGCGGGTTTCTTAGGCTTTGGTGTGAGATACAAATGTGCTCGTTCATAAAATCCTAAGTTGATGGGGCTTGCAATGATGAAAAAAAGACACCACAGAAAGAGAATAGTAGGACAAACTAAACTACTCATTAGTCACAAGTAGATGAGTGCCCTTCATTCCTTGATAAAAACATGGGAATTCAGAGCTGTCATGTTTAATGTCAAATATGACTGTGAAATTTGAAATATTTCTAGCTGTTGTTGAATTGCAGTAGTTTGTGGTATGGATTGTAGGAGCAGTAGTAGTTCATACATAGGAAATCCAGGCTTTTGGGCAACACATTGCTTTTGCATTAGGGAGCAGTTCTGTTTGAGACAAGGATATGTTATTTTAAAAAGTACTTGCTGGATTTTGTTCCTCCCTCTTTGTACCCAAGCTACACTCATCGGTATCCTTTTTTTTTGGTCTCCCTTTTACCATCATCCTTAATTTTTCTTGGAATAATTTAAGTCTCTGCTTAAGACACATGGTGAATATGAGCATTTAAGTTCTCTTCGCAGTGACTTCTGAATCAAAGGACGTAACTCACAGAAATACTTGATGATTTGCTTAGAGCTCAAATGCAGTTTCTCTTCAAATAGAAACTATTTTTACTGTGTAAAAGAATGTGTGGTCTAAATACTTGTTTGCTGTGTGGTCTCAGATACAAGCAGTACAACCCTTGGGATCAGGAGGAAAAGTAAGATACAGAACGGACATATATGCAAACCTAGTAATGGTTTTAATGTGTGTGGAAGAACTGCATCGTTCAGTGCAGAGTGCTCATTTCTTCTTTTTATGCCAATCTTCCCTGGTGAAAATAAGGATATAATGTCCTGAGACTTGATAAAACACAAAATTAATCTGCAAAAGTTACACTTCTGATGCTCTCCATGGGTTTTTTCTCCTCCCTCTTACAGATAACCAGCAGTTTGGGGGAGGAGGGCCCATGAGAAGATATGTGATTTCATGAGCTCTTTTATGGTGTTTTGCAATTCAAAGCAGGACAGACTGGCTAACAAAATACATCTTACACATTCGAGAGCTGATGCTGGCCATTTGGGAAGAGTTTTCTTGTAATTTAGTTTGGAAGGACTTGTATCTCTGTGCTGTGCTTAAACAAGCTTCTTTGTCCAAACTTTTTGTTAAGAGATTCCTTTGTTCTAGAAAGCAGGGCTCAGCAATAGAAACATGAGGTTTCAGCAGGATCAGCAACAGCAGAATTTGACTTCATCTGCTAAGATAATAACAAGGAAAAGAGGAAACTTAAGGTCTGGTTTGCAAGATGTTTTCAAGTGAGCAACCCAAAAGATACAATCCCTCTGTGACTTGCGGAGTATTGAAGCAGATTGCCTTAAAATAGGATTTGTCCAATATGACATTGGAGTGCTTTGGGGGACCGTTTGCAGTTTGTTTAACACTTGTCACTATAGGAGTTCATCGAACCTCCTTTGACGTTTCAGGCCCGGCAGTTGTCCCTCACCAGTACTATGGAGTTACTCCGTGGGGAGTTTATCCGGCCAGTCTTTTCCAGCAGCAAGCAGCAGCCGCCGCCGCCGCAACCAACTCAGCAAATCAGCAAACCACTCAGCAAACCCAGCAGGGACAGCAGCAGGTAAGTGGCCAAAATTGTTGCAGGTAAAACCATTTACAGAGGAGACAGTTTGGAGGATTCACAGTTTTGAGTGCCCACTTCTTACGCTCAGTTGGAAGCAACCAAAAGGCCCTCTGACCTCTTGCAGACAACGTGGAAGAACCGTTTTCTATTCAATTTATGCATAGCTGGAATTGTTGTGTGGTATGTGGTATTCCTCTGGCTGTGGGCATTTTGGTACAGTATCGTTCTGACGTTCTGAATTTGGCAGTGAGGATACAGTGGATAGAAAGAAGCTTGTGCTTGACTTAGATAATCCATTTTGGAAGCTGCTACTAGAGCAGTTGGAAGAGGAAAATCTTTTTTTGATAGGCGCAGAAATATGGGAAAAGCTGTTTCTGATAAAGCAAAGATAGTTTTAGGACAGATTTCGTGTTTCCTGCTGGAAGTAAGAATAGGAATAATGCACCAACTTTGTTAAAGAGGAGAAACTGTGAAAAGTGGAACTAGAAACAGTGTGTATTAACATTTGAAAACCAGCAGACTTGTTGATCTACACTGCAATCTTGTTTAAATGCACCGCTTTGCTGAAGCTGAAGTCCTCTCGTGCATTAGCTTTTAGGGAAAAATCTCTAAGAACAATCAATACAAAAGAGTCCAAAATGTAGCAACACACTTTATTAAACTTAACTTGGACCTAACTGAAAAGATGGACACATCAAAAAACACAATAAATAATGTGGTATGTGAAGTTTATAGATAAGGATGAGATGATACATGGTATCTTTTTTTTTTTTTTTTTTCCTCTCTCAAAACAAAGCATGAAAGGATCACTGGCGGGTGTTTGAGGGGAAAATTCTGCTTGCATGCTATAGTAAATCATGTGCTTGATGAGGTTTACACCCTCTTAGTCTGTTGGCAGTCGTAAAATACTACATGGCATTGCTTGTTCTTTCACTCTTTTGTGGGAAGTCGTGTTCCTTTTGATGAATCACAGCACAATTTCTTGTTCACTGTGTTGGAAAATGCCAAAAGCACTTAACCCAGATAAATTACTGGCTGTAGTTAAGCTGAGCATTATAAGAGTTGGATATTTAGTCAGAGTTGGGCTTCTTCAGATGACACTAGTGTCAATTTAGTAACTTATTGCAGGAGAAAGTGGAATTTGGAAGAGAATTAGCATGGAACAATAAGCATTTTCCTTTGCTCTAATGAGGAGTTGCCTTAAACATTGTATGAGTTTGTTTGGAGGTGCTAGCTTGCTATTTAAATCCATGTTTAAAAAAAAAAAATCCAAACTTTCAAACTACATTGCTGGTAAGAGTGAATTATTGGTACTAAATGTATAATGAAGTTCAATGCTAAAAGGGTTACACCAGGTAGTGTGGGTTTTTTCCATGTTGGGATCTATACCACCTTTCTTCTTGCGGAGCTCAGGAAGATTTGTAAGATAGAAGCCAAGATCTATATGCAGGTTTCCATTGGTGGCTCTCCTGCACAGCCCCAGATGGGTTGTTTAGTAGAGGATCTGTGCATTGGAAGGGGATAAAAGGCCTCGATATTTTTGAGCAGCAAGGAAGCTCCTCCTCCATCTTAACATGAAGAGTTCCTTCCTGGTCCTTGTGCTTTTGAGGTGTCAGGCTTATGGTATGTGAATTTATTACCTGTTGCCTGGAGAACCACTAAAATGAGAGCAAAGAAAGAAAAAAAATCACAGTATTTTGTACCATTGCAAGGCCTTTTCAGATCATGACAGCAATAAAACAGTGATGTTTGACACAAGTGCTTCTGGATGAGCGATCAGGAGGAGTACACTTTGCTCCTTGGCCAAGTTAATGGTCAAATCTGCCCAGCTGGCACAGTGCTGGTGGGAGCACATTGAGCACCCCTTGAACATGCAGCTGGGTGAAACAGAGTCAAGTGACAGACTTTGGGCTTGAACATTCAGGCCTGGAGCCTCTACCCTGTAAATAGGGTATGTGCTAAAAAAATCTTCCGCAGAGGCTAGTAAAAAAAAAAATATATCAGTCACCCATAGTCTTGAATAAAAGATATATTTTTTTTTACTTATCTAGCCACAAAGCAGTCATGATAGGGGTGCACACGTTTGTTGCCTCTAATGCAAACCTTCCTTTTGTAAAATTACAAAGTATTATTTTCTTTTTCTTTTTTTTCTTGGAGTTGAGGGGGTAAGATGTTCCAGACATCTTACAAAGAGCCAACTCTGGGATTTTTATTGAAATTTCCCAACTTCAGTATCCTCTCCTGGTCTGTCAGTGCTTGGGGTCATTTTTTTTTTTTTTTTTAATAACTTCATTGAGCGATGCATCCACTTTCATCAACTTGTTGCAGCAAGGCACACTGAGTCCCAAAAGAGGCATCAAAGTTGTCTGTATTAAGCTGCTCTTGGAGCGAGTGCCAACTCTGGCCACTCACAGTAAAATGTAAAATGCTTTGCAGACAAGTCCTGTCACAGGCAATTACAGGAAATTTGAGTTTGCTACCTTCCCCCTGCGAGCACGTGGGCTTAAGCTGCAAGAGCGACAAAGAAAAGACCATATGTCACATTCTGACAGTATTTCCAATGAGTAAGTGTCATGTCACGGTGCCAACATTTTTCATATGTGGTCTCCTAAGTTGGAAAAATCCCATTCTACCCTGTATCACCCACCCCCAGAGCCAGTCAGGTGTTTGCTTGGGTGGATTTTAAAGGATGATATTGTGTTATCCATAACGGGACAGATGACGTGCAATCCCTTCTCACGAAGGACGGTTATTGAAAGCATGTTGAGAAGCGCAAGAAGGCCAGAAGATGAAAGGCTTCCAGAATATGCTCGATAAACTTGAATGGGGGGTGGTCTTGGTTTTATTGAGTCTTCTGCTTTTATCTGCAGTAGAACCTTGTTCCAAGTAAAAGGGAGAGATCACATGCTGGTTAGAATGTAGCTGCTGTTGGGTACCAAAAAGTGTTCATCCATTCTGCTGCCGAGGTACCTGGATGTGTCTGGTGATTGCGGTTTGCACCTAGATCTCAAAACACATAATTGTTTCTGTTGTCGTCAGGTCCTCCGCGGAGGAGCCAGTCAGCGTCCGTTGACTCCGAACCAGAACCAACAGGGACAGCAGACCGATCCTCTGGTGGCCGCCGCCGCCGTCAATTCTGCCCTTGCCTTTGGGCAGGGGCTGGCAGCTGGGATGCCAGGTAGGGACCCTGTGACTTCTCTGGAGCCCTCAGAGCAATGAGAAAATCCTCTCATGAGTTTCTGTGCAGTGTCATGTTTGCCTAGCATTCAGAAACATTTAGTTTTTATGCCTATAATTTCTTGTTTTTAATCCAGCGCAGGGCCACGAGGATGATCAGGGGCCTGGAACATCTGCCCTATGAGGAGAGGTTGAGGGAGCTGGGCTTGTTCAGCCTGGAGAAGAGAAGGCTGAGAGGGGATCTAATCAGTGTGTACAAGGGGAGGCAGTGAGGAGGATGGGGCTGGCCTCTTTTCAGTGGTGGCCACTGACAGAACAAGAGGAAATGGCCACAAACTTGAGCACCAGAAGTTCCACAGGAACTTAAGGAAATTTTTTTTGACAGTGAGGGTGACAAGAGCACTGGAACAGGCTGCCCAGAGAGGTTGTGGAGTCTCCTTCTCTGGAGATCTTCAAGACCCGCTTGGATGCAGCCCTGTGCCACGTGCTCTAGGTGGCCCTGCGCGTGCAGGGGGTTGGACTAGATGACCTCTAGAGGTCCCTTCCAACCTTAAGCATTCTATGATTCTATGTATGCACAAGGAGTTTAAGACACTTTTAGATATGCACAAAATTTCTATGCAGCATTTAAATCGAACAGGGTTTAGACCCCTGTGCTGCTGTCCTGGAGCATTAATCTTTATCTTGCTCGAAGGAATTGCTGGCTTCCTTTGAAACGTGCTTTTAGGTATTTGTGTGGATCACGATATCTTGTGTGATCTTTATTTTAAGATCTCTGGGATACCTTAGTCCCATTGATTAACTGTCTTTCCATCCCTGCAAAGTGTTTGACTTTAGCAGAGCAAAGCCTTCCCCTCTGTTGTCCACAAGACTGTGTGGTCCAAATGCTTTTGATGTGCAACATGTGGGATATTACTGGAACAGCAAAATGCAAAGATGCAGTCCTGTGCCACATGTTCTAGGTGACCCTGCGTGTGCAGGGGGGCTGGACTAGATGACTGCTAGAGGTCCCTTCCAACCTTAAGCATTCTATGATTCTATGAGCGTTTTTCTTTTTGAAAAATGGACAATTGTCTTGCTGGTCCCAAGCAAGAGAGCCTGATTTTTTTCAGCCTCAGGTCTTCAGGTCTCCCACATCACAGGTTTTGTTATGGCTTAAAAAGAATGCTCCAGTGTGAATGGTAGCACTTCCGTTAAGTAATTTGGAGGTTTCCTTCATTTGGTGACTAAATAATAGCTATGTAGTGCTGAAATTTTGATGCTCTGTGCATTACCAGAATTATATAAAAAAAAAAAAAACCACATTATTAATATATATTAGTAGTAGTAGCAGTATATATTATTATAACCAGTATGCATTTGCACCATGTTAGTATAGTCGGCTAAGTGGAAAAGCATCTTCTCTTACTGAAAGCTGTATTAGTGTAAAAAAATAGGTGTTAAAGTCATGAGCTGCAAAGACAGAAGGCTTTTTCACTTCATTAGAAAAAAACCTTTTTTTTTCCTCCCGTTCTTTTTCTACTTCTTCTGATTTTCTTCTAAAAATGAAAGTCATTTTGAGCTGATGGATTTGCGTATGTGCTGTGTGCATTCCAGCCTTAGCTGTGCGTCTCTGATTTCCCCCTACAGGTTATCCAGTACTGGCTCCTGCTGCTTACTATGACCAGACAGGTGCCCTCGTTGTGAACGCCGGGGCGAGGAATGGCCTGGGGGCCCCTGTGCGCCTGGTGGCACCCGCTCCCGTCATCATTAGCTCCTCCGCGGCACAAGCAGGTGAGTCCTTCTCTATCTGGGAGACTTTGCTCAGCCCATGGCTCGGCAGATGCCATTGGTCCACGGCGAGCCAAACTGTGGTCCGTCTGCACATCGGCAATGACCACTCGCTTATCCTCACAGAGGTCCCCCAGCTGGGATCCTTGCTGAGAACTTGCTTTGTACTGCAGGGCTGAGCCATAGGAAAAGACTGAGAATTGCTGTAGAATAGACCGTGTTAACTTTGCCAAGCCCTTTCTAATATTTTTTTCACTTTGGAACTGTCCGCAAAACAGAAGTACTTGGATTTTGGTGTTCTTAGCGCTGCAGGGTGGGTTTCGTCCATTAATGGGTCATTTTGGTATTTTCAAAATTTGCCTTTCTTAATTCAGTGCTATTGAGTGTGTGGTTGTATTGATTTAAATAATAGATCTTGGGAGAAAGGTAATTTTTTCCCCCTTTCTTAGATCTGTTGTCCTCCAGTAACAAAAACAGCAGTAGTAATAACTTGGTGGTGTCGGTGTTCAGTGAGTTTATGCAGGGCATAAGTAGAAGACTAAAATACTTTGTGCTGCTTCTATGAGCAGGGACGTTTTTCATCCTGAGAGGGGAAAAATAAAATCTATAGCATATGGAAAGACCTTGCTGAGTTTTAACCATCAGAATTGATATGAAAACGGATTTCTTTCAGCCTCTACTTCCAATTGCTTTTTTCCTGCAGCGGTTGCGGCGGCCGCAGCTTCGGCTAACGGTGCGGCCGGTGGTCTGGCAGGAACAACGAATGGACCATTTCGCCCTCTGGGAACTCAGCAACCTCAGCCCCAGCCCCAGCAGCAGCCCACGAACAACCTGGCATCCAGCTCCTTTTACGGCAACAACTCGCTCAGCAGCAATTCCCAGAGCAGCTCACTCTTCTCCCAGGGCTCTGCCCAACCTGCCAACACGTCTCTGGGGTTTGGAAGCAGCAGCTCCCTTGGTGCCACGCTGGGCTCGGCGCTGGGAGGTTTTGGAACAGCAGGTAGGAGTTTGGTAGCTTCTGCATGGGGCAGAGGGAGGAATGACCATATCTGGGTGGAAGTATTTCTAGAGGGACTATTTTGACTTTGACCTGCATGCTTTCTGATGAAACTTCTTCTAGTGGGAAGTATATTAAAACCAACAAAATCAACTTTTCAGGCACATTTGGTGACATTTGGTGTGTTATACAGCTGTGTTGGGGCAGATTCAGCTGTGTGAATAGATGACCTGAACCACAAGTGCTCTAAAAATCAGATTCTTGAAATAGGGAATTGAATTCGCCCCTTTAAAAAAAAATTTTTTTTGAGATTGTAAAATTGACAGACTTGTACCACAAGCTGAAACTCATTTCAACTCTAAATCTATGGACTCTTGATGAGCAGCCATGTCAGACACTTGCCCAAACTAGGTGGAACTTTACACCTTTTGCATGAGATACTGAACAAATTTGAGGTTTCCTCACTTTTGATTGCATATTCTTGATGGAGAGGCTGAGCTATGAAGGCATCAGTTCCTGAGGGAGAACCGCCTGCGTGGCATCAGTTCCTGAGGGAGAACCGCCTGCGTGCTAAGTCTAGCCTCAGACTTAAGCAATGTTATCATCTGAAGTGGTTTCCCCATGTTACTCTGAGAATTACTTCTGTCATAAGCAAAACAAAGTCATATTGAGTGCAAAAAAAATTATTTGCCTGATTTATTTTGATGTGTTTGTTAGGCAGTTGAAGACAAAAGATTTTTCTGAATAAAGCTAAATCAGAAAGATGATGTATGTTTGTATTGTTTGTTTTCTCTTCTTTCTCTTTTTTTCCTTAGTTTGAAGTAGAGCAATTGTTTTAATTACTGTTTAGTCTTAGAGGTAGTAATTATAGCCTGACTTTTCTGCTTTCATCAGTCTGAAGGCAAGTCACAGTGTGCCTTTTGAGCCTGGTCTGGCAGAAAAGATTGATAAGCTATCACTGGATCAAATCTCAAGTTTTTCAGTAAGTTAGTCAAATATTTATTCTTAAACCTAGCCTGAGGATTTGAACCATCTTAGATTCTGGTAAATGCCTCATTTGCTGCTTTCTTTTCAGTTTATTCAGCTAATTGGATTCAGTGTCTGGTTTGCTCAAAGCCAAAAGGCTCGAACTTGTTTTCCCTCAACCTATGAATAAAAATATGAGGCTGCTGCTTCTAGAGTTTGGTGTGCATATATGAAAAATGCCTCTTTCACAATTCCACTATTTATCAAACAAGATTTTAATGCAAAATTGATTTTTTTCCTTTTTTTCCTCCCTCTGAAATACGCAGTGCATTTAAGGTGTATTAACTTGCAAGAAAACTCTTAAAAAAGGGTGGTTTAGTGTGTGTTAAATTGAATTCTGATTCTCATCTCAGAAATGCTTGGTGCAAATGGGAGTGAAAAAGAGATGACTCCTCAGCTGTTTTCTAGTGTAATGAAAGGTGAGAACAAGACTCTTAAGTAAATGTGCACTAAGCTTAGACATCCTCTTAAGTAAATACAAATAGATAAAATCTTACACTGGATTTGTTTTATCTCTGTTGGTCAAAGAATAAAAGTGAGGCACAGTAAGGAGATCTAATATCTTCTGTTAAGCCAAGTGATGTGCTTTGAAGTATACAACCCCTCTTCTGAAGATTTGAAAGCAAAAAGCAGATGTGCCCAAAGCCAAAATGTTCACTGTCATTTCTCATCTATAGCTTCTTTCACATACACTGTTATCTTCTTGATATTTCTGCTTTTAGATATTTTGGGCCGTATTTATTGATGTGTTCTACTAGTGCAAAAGCTGCCAAAGTATGACTGCAAAGTCAGGATTAAAGCCAATTATTTAAATCAAGGAATTCTGCTTGCTCATTAGAAACATAATTTTAATTATTGCATTTTACTTGGACGCATGCATTACTTTAGGATAACAGCAGCCTAGTACAGTACAGTTGTACAAGGTGCTGCTGGATTGTTGTCCATTTTGAAGGTACCTTTGGTTATCCCAGATAGCTTGCTTACATCTCTCCTTTATTTTCTTCCCCTTTTCAGTTGCTAATTCCAACACTGGCAGTGGCTCTCGTCGGGACTCCCTTACAGGCAGCAGTGACCTGTACAAGAGGACATCCAGCAGCTTGACTCCTATAGGACACAGTTTTTATAATGGCCTTGGCTTTTCCTCCTCTCCTGGACCTGTTGGAATGCCTTTGCCCAGCCAAGGACCTGGCCACTCTCAGACTCCACCGCCTTCCTTATCTTCACATGGTTCATCTTCAAGTTTAAACCTGGGTAAGGGCTTCTGCTGCTGTTAGGGGCTACCTAATATATCAGAGATTGGTTGCTGATAAACAGCTCTCCTTTAGTGCAGAGACCTAACCCTCTGTCTTGTTGCAGCATAGGTTAGATGCACGCTATCCAGTTGGCATTCAGAGCTCTTATTCCTGGACAATTCTCAAAATTGCATTTTCAAAAGCAAGCCTACAAATCTTTGCCTTATCAAAAACACCTCATTGCGTGGGATTAAAAGCTACATCTTCAATAATTGTAATTGAACCAGAACTTCTACGCACCATAAGATACATTTTTAAAATAAAGCAAATATTAGATAATAAGGCAGTGCTCTTCTGAAATATCCAAGGTAGTCATTTGCAGGCCAAATGGACAAACAAAATGAGTTATTCTCTACATTTGCACAAAATAGCTCAATATATGCTCTAAACACCAGTTGATATTGCTTCTGTCAAGTGTCTGTCTGCATATAACAAAACATTTGGTTATCAGAGCATTTCTCTTGTGTAGTGGTTGATGCATAAGACCATATATGCATATTTATCATGTTTATTACACTCGTGTGGTAAACTTGATGCTGGCTAAAGGTTAAGCAATAAATACAAATTTTCAGCTTAAGTTTACATTTAACATCTTTCCTTGTTCTGAGATTCAGTAGAACTGAAAGGGGTTTTTAGCTTTATTTATGCAATTGTACAGTGCTTATGCTGACAGTTAAATAGCGACGATAAATTAATGCTGAAGACTAACCAGATTCAAAGTCTGGCACTAGAAGAAGTCTCTTGACCCCACAGGCAAAGAAAAGAGAATGAATCTTAAAAAATGGATCAGGGAAAGGTTAATCTGCTCAAGAGAAAACACTGGTGAGAAAGCAGAGTTACCATTTACATACACAGACTGTGCTCCAAAGCAGTTAGCATGCGAGCTTTCCATTTTGACAAAATACTCCTCTCCCTGTAGCCAGTTTTTTGTAGTGGGTGACTTTGTGCTGAGCAGGATCTCTTGGAAATAACTCTGTGTCTGTGTGGTTTTCACCTTAGAATCTGTACAATTTTTTTTCCATGTTTATTTTTTATCTGTGATGTAAGACAAGTTACAGTGTTAAATGAAGTCATCGTTTCCTTTGATTGGAAGATTTTAATGCTCCAGAAAGAGAAGAGACATTGCAGTCGGCTTTCAAAGCAGGTCTCATTCTTGAATCATACCGGGGGAGCCAACGTGGAGGAGATTTTTCCAAGTAATTTGATTTCAGGAGTGCTGGATGACAGATGAAGCTGCCCTTGAATCTCATTTTCAATCAGTTAATCCATGGTTAAATGCTGCATAAATAAGACTTGGACTTCGCTGTGCGTCACGGGTGTGGCAGTTGTTCCCTGGTTGGTTAGAGTGTTCTGGAGCAGGGAGAGATTCAGCTCCTGCCCTTTTGGCTTTTGGAAAACTCATAGCTGTTTAAAAAATGGTGCATGTTTATCAAGTTAGGTTTTTTCCCCCAGTGTTGCAAAGTGACTTTGTGAAATACCTGGGCAATTGCAAGTACATGAAAAAACACGCAAGCAATTCTTACAAAAAGAAATTCTGAAAGAGGAAAGCTTTAACTAAACAACAAGCTTTGTGCTCAAGGGTGTCTACAATACTTTTGCATAGACAAGCTAAAACACCTGTAAGTAAGCATGCCCTTTTGGGTAAAAAAAAAAACCCCAAACTGACCAGGGAGCTGGAAATCAGTGAGCTGTGACCAACTGGGAGGGTGTCCCACACCTGGGCTGTTGGCTCCTGCCCCTCCTAGCCTCTGTGCCAAGGACTGCCCAGGCTGCTGGCTTCCTTGCAGAGCTGCTCTTCATCTTTTTGTTGTCCATCAGTCTCCTGTTTCTCATATCAAGACCTCCTACATTTCAGGGCATCTTGGGGACCTTAGGAAATTTCCCTGGAAGCTTGCTTAAGAACTGCTTTATTTTCACACAGCAGCTTTGGTGTTCCCTCCTGTTTTTTTTTTTTTTTACGTTTCTCTTTCGTTCTTTTTCCCACTTCTTGTCTCATCCTCTAGTTGTCCTTTTTATTCCCTTGAATTCAGTAATTCTTTCTGATTAATATCTGTCTCATAAAGTGTCCCAGGGAGCATGGAGAAGATGACTTATCATTTCAGAATAGGAGATTCTCAATCCCTATGGCCACAGTGTGAGTCTGAATAACTTCCTGGGTTTGGAGGCACCGGAGTAAAGAGTCTGTGCTCTTTGTGCTCCCCAAAAGTTTATGTTTCTTTATATATCTCAGATGTTTAAGCAAATACAGGCTTTTTCTTTTGGCTGCTTAGACTGTTTGGAGGGCCATTCTACATCTGTCACTTCTGCGGACACAGGAGCAACTTAAGTGCCACCCCAACGTCTTCCAGGTGTCCCTTCTTTTCCTTGGGATTTTTGCCCCTTCATCCCATCTCAGTGTCTCCAAGAGGTTTTCCAACATCTTGAACTTGAGGCTGTTTTACCGTAGCGATGGTGAGATCCCATTGAAGCCTCCTGCCACAGCAACAACTGGTGGACGAGACCTTGCGCACCCAGGCACGAAAGGTCCTCTGAGGTTTCTGGCATTTGTTGATGGACATCACTCACTTCATTTAGGAAATCTGTTGTCCCCCTGCCACCGTCTCTAATTCTCAGACCAGCACCAAGTGCCATGATCTGCAGTCAGCATCTCCATTAGAGGAACAGCAATCTCCAAAAAGATGAAAATATTTTGGTGTAAGGCTTCTGATGGAGAGGACTTCCTTTGGGCATGCTGTCCTCCTTATTGTGCTCACCTAAAACCATACTTGGCAAAGCGGTTGGTGATATTTGGCCAGTAGAGGGATCCCGAGCCCTGGAAGAGGAGGAAAAACACTTGGCAAATACTGCCAAAGCTCTGAGAAGCGACAAGCCAGGTGAGCTTGGAAAGAGAAAATCGCCAGAAATATGGATGAGAAATCAACATTTTTTGCTGTTAAGCAGGTTATTCTTCAGCACCTGCAGTCTCCTAACTAAATGAGGAATTGTTACTTATTCCCTGCTACTACACTGTTTTACTCCGTGGCTGTCTTAATGCAGATGAAAGCTTTCAGGGCATTTGTGAAAACCACGGATTTTTTGGAGGTATTTATTTACTGGGGATTTATTTGTTGCTATTCAGACTTTTCCTTGTGACATCTGTTTGCACTTAGCAGAATAGAGAGCGACTTTCTAAATCCCCAATTGTTTAGTAATTTCTTGCTGCCTTTCTGTTGCCTCATTTCTCCTTCCTGGCATGGTGGATCAAACCCACCATTTTGGTTTCTTTGAAATTAGCCGCCTGTGCAGCAGCAGGACAGGTGGGGGAAAATGACAGGGGAAAAAAAGGTAATTATGAAATAAAAACAAAAAAATCCAGGCAGAAAAAATGGTATTTTTATCTGGTTTAGACGCTTTCCACACAAAGCCAGGAGCAGAAGCTGGTACAGCCTGTTCTTTGCTGAAATATATAGCTCATCCATGCTGAATACAACAGTGCCACACTAAGTGAAGGATGCGTGAAGAGAATCACACAGAATCACAGAGTGGCGATACTTCGGGCAGCCCGTTCCAGAGTGCGCTCGTCTTCACAGAAAAGAATTTCTTCCTCATATGGAGATGGAACTTCCTATGTTTCAATTTATACCCTTTACCCCTTGTCCTGTCACTGGCCACCACTGAGAAGAGTTTGGCCCCATCCTCTTTACATTCTCCCGTCAGGTATTAACACATATTGAATGCGTCCTCACCAAAATAATTTCTGGAGCAGTTTGTCTAGCTTGTTTGGAAGCACTTGCTAGCTCTTTGGGTAAAAATAATAATAATAGTAATAAAAGTCATTTAGAAGTAAAACAGCCTGCACAGGTTGTAAATGCTTTTGCAAATGAATCTTTTGACTGCTTTATCATCGGAAATATTTTTTTCCATTGCAGGAGGGCTCACAAATGGCAGTGGTCGTTACATCTCTGCAGCTCCTGGAGCGGAGGCCAAGTATCGCAGCGCAAGCAGCGCCTCCAGCCTCTTCAGCCCCAGCAGCACCCTCTTCCCTTCCTCGCGCCTGCGCTACGGCATGTCGGACGTGATGCCCTCCGGCCGAAGCCGGCTGCTGGAAGACTTCCGCAATAACCGCTACCCTAATTTACAGCTGAGGGAAATTGCTGGGCACATCATGGAATTCTCCCAAGATCAGCATGGATCCAGGTAGGTTTAAGACCCTTGTGCCAGGGGAGACTTTTGAGACAGCTGCTCTTGGATGTAATATAGTTTGCAGGTCTTATCACAAGTCCTGAAGCAGAGAGGTGGAACAGAGAAAAGAAGGTGTGAGAAAGACAAGAAGCGAAGCAGTGTAACATAAAAAAGCAGTGTAGCATAAAAAGGAAAATCTTTTTATGGTATAAACATTTGCTTGCAAAGTTTCCTCTCTAAAGAGCACCTTTCTTTTCTCATAATTTGCCTGCTACTCCCATTGGCATAGCTCTCTTATTTTAAGGAGCTGTGTGGACATGAGACTTTGCAGTGTTCCCCTACTGAGATTTGCTTTGCTTGGAAAAGGGAGATTTTGAGGCTGCTGACCAGTGACATATCCATAGACCTCATGGCTGTCACCACTCAATAGCTGTGACAAGTGGGAACACCTAAGCCTGTTTGCAGAGGAAATTGCATTTAAAAGACCTGTTTCTTAAGAAGCTGATGTGTGAGGGCTTTGAAAGGACTTGCGATAACAAAAGTGGTGAGTGTGTATGTGCCAGTGGCATCACCCAACCCTATTTTTCAGGTTTATTCAGCTGAAACTGGAGCGTGCTACCCCAGCAGAACGTCAGCTCGTGTTCAACGAGATCCTCCAGGCAGCTTATCAATTAATGGTTGATGTATTTGGAAATTATGTCATCCAGAAGTTCTTTGAGGTAAGTCTTCATTCCCCTCTTCGCTAGGCCTGTTCAGGTGTCTGTTCTCTTGAGGTTATTGGGTGGGCTCAAGTGAAACTCCAAAAAGACCTTGGTGTTTGTCTGAAAGGATGGAATATCTGGCAACGCTGATGATCATAATCCCCTCACTTGTGGCAGCAGAAAAAAATGGTTGATTAGATACTGCTTTCTCATTTTGAAGAGCACTCAGTTCCTTCTACACCAGGCTGCCCATGATTCTTTTACCCAGTGATTTTTATAGCAACTGTGTCAAGAATTTTGCTGCTTTAGTGATCTGGTGCACATCTCGCCTATGGTTGCATTTTTGTGCATTTCGACTCTTGCTTTTTTTTTTTTTTTTTTTTGCATGCCAGGCATATTGTACAAAGAACAGACATCTCTCTCTGCCTATTCTGATCCATTTAGTTTTCATTATTATTATTTTGATTGAATTTTCTGTCTTTTCAGTTTGGCAGCCTGGAACAAAAATTAGCCTTGGCAGAGCGTATCCGTGGTCACGTACTGTCCCTGGCATTGCAGATGTACGGGTGCAGAGTGATCCAGAAGGCCCTGGAGTTTATCCCCCCAGACCAGCAGGTAATTGTAAGTTTCAATTTTAACTTTCTTCTTGATGTTGAACGTTCCTTGCTGTTTGGTGCTGTGAACCTCAACCTTTACATTGTCTGTGGCTGGTTTCCCATTGATTTGGTTTATGGTATGTGATTTTTTTTTTTTTTTTTTTGAAATTTATGATTTTGCATGATAAGTACATGATACAGTTCACAGGGTCTTGTTGTCATTGTTCCACTTAACGATGACAACTCTCCATTGAGTCCTGTTGTTTCCTGCCATCAGATCACCTAGTCTGGCTGCTGGGAAAAAATAATAATGAAATGGATAATTTAAATGTCTTTGTCAGCAGTTGGCAGAGTTTTGCCTGTAGTATTCACTGAAGCTGTGGCTGCTTGAGTATATGATGGGCGGGTAGTCTCCAGTAGTCGAATGTAGGAGCAACTCCCGGGTTCTGTGAAGGCAGACCAGGCATTGGATTCATGTGGGAAATAGCCAGAATTTTACTCAAATCTCATGGATAAAGCAGTTCCTCTAGGATTTTCTTAACAGTGATTTGAGATGAAAAATCCACTGGGCATGCCAGGAATCATAATATGAGAAACTCAATTTAGGTTAGAGAATTGAGGGAGGGCAGAGGGAGAGAGATGAAGCAACAGTTGGGTCAAGCTTGAGCTAAGCTTTGGCCTTAGCACAGCCCTGTGCTTCAACAGTGGCAAGTCATGGTCCAAACCGTGGCACTGCTGTTCCAAGTATTTAGAGTATTTTTAGGTACTCTCTGCCCTTAAAATACCCATTTATTTTGGATGTGACAGTGAAGTGTTGCACTTTGGTGTTGATGAATAATCAAGAATCCGTAGTTCTGTCTTTCCCAGTTGTGAAGCTCTTAACCTGTCCATATGTTGCACTAATTATATGTAAATCTCATTGACTTTGCTTCCTTAATTACCATACAAAATTGCCTTTCTTTCGGAAATTGCTAGCAAGGTCTTATCTTAGTGGTGACTCCATTTCAGTAATGTATGAGTAAAACCCACCAATCAGAAAAAGAAAAATTTATAGCTTGAAGTTTGGACATTCTAAACTTTTTTTTCTTTTTGAGAGGGGGAGTGAAGGATACACTCTTGAGTTCAAATGCATTATGTATTGATACAAACTTTAAAATTGAGTATTATAAAATGAGCAGCAAGCGTTTGGCCACGGATGTTTGTTCACCATGAATCTCGGTGGTGCTTTCTGTTTGTCTTTTTCCCCTCCAATAGAATGAGATGGTCCGCGAGTTAGATGGACACGTCCTCAAGTGTGTGAAAGACCAGAATGGTAACCATGTGGTGCAGAAGTGCATTGAGTGTGTGCAGCCTCAGTCCTTGCAGTTTATCATTGATGCATTTAAGGGGCAGGTAAGTGCTTAAGCTCTTGATTCTTGTTTTTTGTATCCTTAAGTGCTACTTTGAGGAGTGCTTTTGTAGCCATAAATTGGACATATGTTTGGATTATTAAATTTGTGCATGAATTGGAAGATTTGTGCAAAATGCGAGCCTAGAAACTCTTTGGTGCCAGTGTGATACAGTATAACAGCCATTTTCTCCCACACCAAAATGCTGCTTTCAAGCAACATCTAATATTTTTCATTGGTGGGGGGCAAACAAGTCTCTTGTTAATCCATCTTCACAATAAAAGTGGTGAGCAGTGATTTGTATTGGGCATAGTTAATTCTGAGTATGATGCTTTTGGTGACGTTGGTAGAATACTACTTCCCAAGGGTCCCAAACTTAGGAGAAAACATAAGTTTTGTCTAGGAAAAGCCAGTAACTCGTGCTTCATTCTCACGTTTTATTTCTTCTCAATTATCCTCTCTGAATTGATGTCCTGGATGTTGATTTAATTGTGTAGCCAACTTTATTCCTGTTGCAGTTGGCCGACCTCTCTTTCATTACAAAAGAGCTGTCTTGGGCGTCTCCAGCTTCACCTTAATTGACTTTGGAAAGAGGGCTTTGAAGTACTGAGGCTTTTGCTGTAGGAAGGCCAGGAAGACCCAGACTTATTAGAGCAAGAACCAGGCACCTTTATTAGTTTTTCTGCTCCTGGAGCTGCTGGACTTGCTCAGTTATGTCAAAACAAGCAGGAGCTTTGTTGGAAACTTGCTAAGCAAATTTGCCAGTTGTAGAGTTCAGTGGTGGGACCATCCTTTGGGAAGCTAGGAAGGCAGCCGTTGAGCTGGGAACTCTGTTGATAGCAGTCAATTTTATTTTGACAACCAATGCCATTGATACCACAAAATTCACCACACAAATCCAAATAGTCGAGCAGAATCTTTTGCTGAACGTGTATATGCACATATATTTAACCTTTTTGTTTCATGCTCTTTCTTACGTAGCCTTAACTGGGTTAAGCAAAACCTTCCAAATCAGTGTTTTCACACAGCTTTGACCGATGCTTGACTCTCCCAGTACTTTTATTAGTTGCGTCATGTTACCACTGGTTTTCTGGTTTTATGAATGGAGACACCGAAGGGCAGATAACTGTGTGATGTGCCTGTGATCACTCCTCGCTCCTGTGGCAGCGAGGAGCATATGTTTCTGCTTTCAGTTTATGCCAGCTAGAGCTGAGCAAAGACTTCAAAGTGGGGTGGCACTACCTCCCGAGCCCGAGAAATACTGCCATGTGTTCGCTTAATTCAGGAAGTTTACTAGGATTCACGGGGACTAACAGCTGTGTTGCTGTCTGTGCTTGCTTGTCTGTGTCGAACACAGGTTTTTGCATTGTCCACCCATCCATATGGCTGCCGTGTGATTCAAAGGATCCTAGAGCACTGTCTTCCTGAGCAGACACTTCCCATCTTGGAGGAGCTTCACCAACACACTGAGCAGCTTGTTCAGGTAAGTGTGGGGACAAGGAATGCAGCTGCTATCAGATGTTTCTTGATTTCTGCCTTGCATTAGGAAGGCTGCCAGCAGCCTAAGTGAGGCTGTAGTTATGGTGGTGCTGAGGTTGTGGGGACATAAGGAAGAGAGCAGACAAGAAATAACATGGTCAGTAGTAGTTTGGGCTATGCGTAGACATCCAGAAGGCATCAAAGTTGTAGTTGCTGTCCTTATGAAAAGTATCTAATTATCAAGTGGGTGTGCGTCCAAATGCTTCACTCCAGAAGTCGCAATGCAGATAAGATCCGAAGGGATTTGATGCAAAGATGCGATTACTTTTAGGAAAAGATATTGCTTAGTAAATGGGGTTCTGACAAAACTTGTGTTTTCTTGATTCTGCTGTCAGGCACAATGCTTGTAATTCCGGATGAGTATCCTGTATACTCACATGTTAAGCACATGGAAAGTGGGAACAGGTTGGGCATGAAAGTGACTTTAGTCATGCTAAGTGAAAAAATATATATCCTGTGGTCTAAATATACACATATTTGGAATAAGAACATGCATATGGATACTCTTGCGTAGCTAGAACCATGCCTTAGCCCTCCACTATCTGTTTTCTTATTCTGGATCTTGGAGAAACCCAAGAAACTTGAAATAAGCCATTAATGACACTTAACGATGAAGCAAAATTGTTTTAAGCTTTTTATTTGGTACAAAGCATTAGTATTTTACTTCCTGATAGAGTTGTAGAATGCACATTTTTGTAGAAGTAGAAAGCATTTACATGACTTAAGCAGTAGATATTTTAATTAGTGTTTAGTCTAAGTGTATAAGTCTTGATGCACATTGAGAACTAGTTTGATACTAATGGTTCCTGTCCACATTTGTGTCACACACTTCTACTGTCTCTCAAAACAGGATCAGTATGGGAACTATGTTATCCAGCATGTACTAGAACATGGTCGGCCTGAGGATAAGAGCAAGATTGTAGCAGAAATTAGAGGCAACGTGCTCGTGTTGAGTCAACATAAATTTGCTAGGTATGAATTTGTTCCTTCAAGTCTCCACACCCCGTAGGAGCATGATGGACACATGCTGGCTTTGCAGAAGGGTTTAGGGGTGGGGTTGTAGACAGGCGAGAGGAGGTGGCAATAACTCTTTATTTAACAGCAGGATGCTCTTTATAACTGCTTAGAAACTGGGATTAGTGATTGGCAAGGTAAGTTGTACTTGTAAGGAGGGTGAAAATGTTCTAATCCAAATTACTGAGCTTGACCAAGAGTTATTTTTTAAGAGGACTTTATCCCCTGGATAGCAACTTGTTGTAGAGCATTTCACTACCTCCAGAAGTCCCTGTCTACCCACAGGAAAGCTAATGAAATAACATTTCTTTTTCATTCCCTGTTTCATAAAAGAATCTGCACTTTCTATATGCTAAGCCTTGCAGTCCTTTTTGAGATAAATGTATAATGATAACCCATTAAGAAAGTTGAAACAGTCAGAGTTTGTTGCTGTAGATGCTGCAGAGCTAGACGTGGCTAGAAGCAAGCCATGCATGAACAAGAATTGGAAGAAAGTTTTCTTAATGCCATTATGTTGGCTTCTTCCTCTGACTGGTCCTGCTCTCTGTTTGAACCTTCTTTCCAGATACGTTGTTTGCTATAGGATGTCCCCCAAGCTGAGTGCTATTTATGGCAAATGATTCTGATTTTTTTCAATTAAGTCAGGGTTGCAGAAGATAAGGCTGGCAAAATGGGATATCGGAAAGGGGAAGGAGAGTTTTACTTGGACCTCCAGAGAGCAAAGACCAGTGATCTCATGTGTTCAGGAATTTGGGAAGGTTTTTAACGTTCTCTAAGCTGTTCTGTTACCGAATTGCATTTTCCTGCTTTAACCTCGTTCCTCCATTCCTGTTGAGCTCCTGTATTGAGAAAAGCCAAAGAAGAGCCCGTATTCTTCTGCAGTGGGCATGGTGCCAGCACAGACGTTACTCTCCAATATGGTGTCACTCTGGAGATGCACCAATAAACCTGGATGAAAAAAATCCTGAACTGCTCCCAGCTCCCCTTCAACTCCCTGATCTGAAAATGTGCACTGCTCTTCTGTTTCGTGCTGCTGGATTTCTCGAATGATCTGCCCTTGTTAGAAGCTTAAGGAGAGCGACTTGAGATTGAGCAGAAAAGCTCGATAAGATTGTTGGGTGCTCACAGTTTCCCCTTCTTTTATTTTTACAGCAACGTTGTGGAGAAGTGCGTTACTCATGCCTCCCGCACAGAGCGTGCCATGTTGATCGATGAGGTGTGCACTATGAATGATGGCCCTCACAGTGCCTTATACACCATGATGAAGGATCAGTACGCCAACTATGTGGTACAGAAGATGATCGATGTGGCAGAACCAGCTCAGCGGAAGATTGTCATGCATAAGGTAAGCAGCTGCCATGGGTTCATAAGGATATGGGACTAGTTGCCCAAGAGAGAATCACCCTTGCTTATAGAAGGTCCTAGCGACTAAGACATTTCGGCATTGCAGGAGAGCAATTGCTGAAATACCTAAATGTGAAATAATGAGCTTGGATTTTAAAATTAGTCAGTTGCTTGCAGCAGTCTTTTCCTGACCTAGTAACCTATTTTCCTGCCTGCGATGTAGTGAATAATAAAATGGCAGAGATTTTTTGGCTGTGGCTCCTGTGCCTTGCGGTGCCTTCCAGAGGTCTGGCAGTGATGACGCACTTGCCCTCACTGAGAACACTGTTCGCTAATGAGAGCTTTACGTACTCAGCAGAGCTGAGCCAGACTTGCAAACACCCAGAGCCCAACCCAGAGTCACTGCCTGTCGCTTCATGTCCCAGCTTTGCCATCCCAGTCAAGAAAGTCAGGAGAGCTGCTGGGATAACTATATCAGCGGGACACATACGTTATTCCTAACTAAAAGCAGGCATGCAGTTTCAGTATGGCTCGGGCAACAATGTTAATTCTGTCTGAGCTTTAGGAATCACTCAAAGAAGTTCTTTTAAACCAGTTTATTTTGGATTAGTACAGATTTATCAGGAAAAACTAATTAAAGGGTCTCTACAAAGGGATAGGTGTAGCTAAGTTGTAGCAGTGTGATCTGCAATTCTGCTAATCTCTTGCTGTATCTTGATTTATATATAAAAATGATCTTTACTGATATGTTCTCGTTGCTGTCAAGCCAAGACTTTTGAGTAAAATGCTAACCAGGTTATCAGTAGGGTTGTCAGAAAATGAGGATGACAGCTAAATAATTCAGCTGGCTGAATATGATGATTTTATTAATGTTGTCAAGCCGAGTGGAAGCTTGGGAAGGTTGAGTGTATCAGCTGTTGCTTTTTTGATTGTAAAAATTGCCACTAGTACAAACAGGGAGTTTTTACTATGTTATTGCTAACAGCACCACCTTCGATGCTTTAAAAAAAAAAGCCATCGGTTCTGTCAGTCAGAATTTTGCCTTGGGAATGAAGAGCAAGAAAGAAAGATCTTTTGGACTTTGAATGCTTTGTTTTTCCATAATCACAGCGTAGCATTTGGAGCTTCCTGGGAATAGGGAGGGCCACAGCATAAACTGATGACTTTTTTTGAAGAAGGATTCTTGAGTTGAAAAAGAACAGAGATGACTGAGTGACAAAATAAGATGAACTAGGGATGTTTTTCCCATGAGACTTTTGCAGGCGGTCCCAGCACAGGGGGACGTGTACCCCGGCATACGGGAGGAGAAGGGAGCACTGTACATGATGTCCAGGATATTTTCTCATCCTTTCTCCAGCTTCTGCTTTAGAGTTAAAAGTCTATACTAACTGCATTAGTGAAGAAACCTGCCTGCGGCGTGGGATATTTCTCATAGAGTAATGGAAACAAATCATCCTAATATCTCATATCTCCGTCAACTGTCCGGCAGAACTTAAGCAGTGAAATGGTACTAACTGTGAATAAAATGGGAGCGAGCTTTTTAATGTGCAGTTAGGATGGCTTTGCTCTCAGAGTAGTGACTATAGTGGAGTTGAAAGCAACTCTTATTCTGAAACAGCGTGGCTGCATGAAGATTGCGTCCACAGATCTCATCTGTTTAGAAAATCTACTTGAATTGTCAGGTTTAAAAATGCAACTGCTTTTAAGTCCAGGACTCTTGTTTGCTTTTCCTGACATAGTTTCACATGGACTCCTGAAATTCTTACTGGGAGCTCTTGCACTCTTTCAGCAGTTTTAAAACACAGCATAGGAGGAGGGCAGAACTCTTTTTTTTTGCTTATTTTGATGCTACGAAGTTGAGTAAAAACCACTTGAGCCCTTGTGGGGCTTGTTCTGCATTAGCCTGGGCACGTTTGCCCCAGAGGGTGGTGAGGAGAGGGCAGAGCACTGTTGAGCTTCAGCACCAGGGGCTCGCGGTTTTGCAGCAAAAGCCTCAGTATCACCCATACCTTTGGATTGAAGTGAATTGCCGGTGCCAGTAGACAGCTCAGGATGATGCCATCTGCTTGCACAGAAGTCCCCTTTTGGCATTGACTTAAAAATAACACTGGTGAGTTATGAAACATTAATATGATTCACTGTAATTGAGATAATTTATGGCAAACGTCACTTAAATATCTCGAGCATTTTCTGGTCTTCGGCGCTTTCATTGATACCACTGGTTACGGAGCTTCAGTTCCTCTTCTTCCTCCCCCTCCCCTTCTCTCTCTTTCTAATTAGATCCGGCCTCACATTGCCACCCTGCGTAAATACACCTACGGCAAACACATTTTGGCCAAGCTGGAGAAATACTACATGAAAAACGGTGTTGACCTAGGGCCCATTTGTGGACCGCCCAACGGCATCATTTGAGATGGTGAGAGCTCCCTGGCTGTCAGGCATCTACAACCAGCAACCGACAATATTCCAATATACAGTTAGAAAACATTTTATGGTTGCTAAACTACTAGAAAAAAAAAAGTAAAAAGCCTTTGTAAATTTCTTTAATTTTATTATGCATAACATGTACTAATTATTTTTTTTTAATTAACTAATTGCCCTGCTGTTTTACTGGTGTATAGAATACTTGTACATAGGTATCAAATGTACATGGAAGGCCACATTTTTGTTCACTGTTGTATCTATATTCCAAATGTGGAAACTTTCAGGGTGGTTGGTTTGAAGAAAAGGAAAAAAAAAAACAAAAAAAAAGTTTTTAATTCATCTGCCTTGCAGGCAACTCTTTTGCAAATACCTGTTTTTTCTCCTTTTAGTCAAAAGTCAGCAAGAAGTTTTGAATTTTAGTTAAATGGCACAAAAGACGCATTTAATGCTGTTTATAAACGTATAAAAAATGAAATTCAACTTGCTAAAGCTTCAGTTTAAAAAATAAGTTTTTGAAACTTTTTAATTGCTTTTTTTTTTGTTGTTGTTGTTCTGTTTTTGAGTATAACATGCTAAAGGAGGTAGCCTAGCGATCGTTTTTTGGAAGAAAAACATACACAACCCAGAAAGTTTTTAAAGCGACGGGGTCGGGGGGGGCGAGTGTATTTGTTTACTGCCTACTCAGTTTGTTCTGTTAACCTTGAAAGACAAAAATTTGATTATTTAGCATGAGGAAAAAAAATCCAACTCGGCTTTGGTCTTGCTTCTATAAATATATAGTGTATACTTGGTGTAGACTTTACATATATAAAAATTTGTAGTATTTTCTTGTTTTGATGTCTGATCTGTATCTATAATGTACCCTAGTAGTGGAACATACTTCTGACTGTACAATTGTACATTTGTAAACCTCTGTAATGTAAATGTGGAGAAGTTTGAATCGACATAAACCCGTTTTTTGGTAAGAAAAACAAAAAAAATGAATTAGCAAAACCTGTGCATTTCAGTGTATATTCACACCTTTTATGGTCGTAGCATATAGTGTTGTATATTGTAAATTGTAATTTCAACCGGAAGTAAATTTTTTCTTTTGAAGGAAATGTTCTCTTTATACAGCCTAGTTAATGTTTAAAAAGGAAAATAAAATGCTTGGTTTTATTTGTCACCTAGTTGAACAGTAGCAATCCTTTCTAAATGTTATACAAAAATGATTCAGTTCAAAATAGTGTTTTTTTGAATCTTAAAAAGTAATGTTTTGCTTATTTTGTGACAGTAAGAAAAAAAGAAAAAAAAGTGCAAAAGTACAGAAACCCCCCTAGTTTTCCTTACAATCAGAGTCCCTTTTCACCTTGTAAAGTGTGAATCACCTTCCCTTTTTGTACAGAAGATGAACTGTATTTTGCATTTTGTCTACTTGTAAGTGAATGTAACATACTGTCAATTTTCCTTGTTTGAATATAGAATTGTAACACTACACGGTGTACATTTACAGAGCCTTGTGTATATTTCCAATGAACTTTTTTGCAAGCACACTTGTAACCATATGTGTATAATTAACAAACCTGTGTATGCTTATGCCTGGGCGACTATTTTTTGTAACTCTTGTGTAGATTGTCTCTAAACAACGTGTGATCTTTATTTTGAAAAATACAGAACTTTGGAATCTGTCTCAGATGCTTTCTTGGGATATGGGGCTACAGCGAAGCCATCCCAGGATTCCACAGTGCCCTTGGAAGAGCATCTGGCAGCACCTCTACATTGAGGTGTAAGAGCAGAGCACCCACTTCTTGTTATTTTGCACTATTTCATCTTCTGCAGCCAGGACCTACTGGCCTGCAGATACTTAATAACCCTGAGGACTTTTTTTTATTTTTATTTTTTAATTGTCCTTGGACGTTGTTAAAACGTCTTTTTGAGCCTGTACAAACTCAAAGGGCGCACAACAGCAACTTGGGAGATGAACAACTTGCAGCGTTCCAGCTTGCACCCCATTTCCTGATCATTTTAAGTGCTTTGGCTCTTGCAGCAAGAGGCTTTTTTTGGTCTCAGGGTTTCCTTTACACTTTTCTGCTTGTGCCCTTGGGGGAGAAAGGCTTTGGAGAGCAGCACCCTGTGCTCAGCCTGTGCACGCATCAAGTTCTGAGGGGCTTAATATTCCTTGCAGCCCTTGAGAAGTATTATAAAAGGACCAGAGAACATCGTTCCTCTTCTGGCAGGTGAAGGCGGAGCTGAGGTTTCCATGGAAACTCTCCACCATCCCCAAAATCTTATTCCAAGAGGTAATATTGAGCTCAGGGTGCAGGACCAGGTGCATAGTTAGGTTTGTTCTTCTATACCTGTGGTGCTTCCCCCATCTCCACACCTAGTTCATTCTCCAGCTGGGGTCCAGCCCCCCAAATGTTTTGGGACTCTTGGACCACTTTGCCTTAAGATGCTAAAGGAAGTGCTGCAAGGAAACTTTCCTTCTTGGCTTTTCCTTCTCTTTGCTAGGCCCCTTCCAACCACAGGGACCCACTTGACTAACGCAGATCCCTGCAGTCTGAGGGAGACTCCTGCTCCATCCAGGGAGTGACCAGTTTATAAGTATCTTCCCTACTGCTCCTTTGCAGTTCAAGGGCTTTTGGTTTTAACAGTGTGTTTCTGAAGGATATTACCAATCCCATTTTGGAAACCAAAGCTGTTTCTATCACTCTAAGCACTTGTGCAAGGACAAGTGCAAAAATTGCTGCTGCTTTCTGCACTGCTGCTTCGTGCTTACCACCCATCCACAGAAGGTACTGTCGATGGGAACCAGTCATGGTTTTAATCAGTTTTTGCACCTGCTAAAATACAATTTCAGAGCCAGTTGCCCAAGTGGTGTGTGGTATCCAGCTGGTTTCCGAAAAGAGAGGCACTGAGGGGATGGTTAAAAAAAAGCTGGGTCAAAAAGCCTCCAGGTGAGGGGGATCACAGGCAGCAGCTGAGCACAGACTGGCTTTGTGCTGCCTCCATCCCACCTATTTCCAGCTCTTCTAGCTATTAAACACTTACTTAAGCCACTCAACCAAGCATTGGGCTGGCATTGCTGTGGTCATTGCTGTCATCATTGCTGTTGTCTGCAGGTTTGGGGTGGAAAAAGCTAAAAGCAGTTTTGTCTTTTTTTAATTCAATTTTATTGAAAATTGAAAGTGTATCTCAGGTTGAGAGGTTTGAAAGCAGACAGCTCAACTAAAGGCACTTCCAAACTGTAGCCTGGGGCCCAAATGTGTTTTGGGGTTTATTTTTGGTTTTGTTTTTAGAAATGTGGTTACAACAACTTCTCTGCTGCTCTGGGGATGACTTTCTCTGCTCTCCCTGCTGTTCTCCCCACTGCCATGAGCACTGGGACTAGGAGGTTTCAGGTTCCCAAGTGGTTCGCCAAAACGCTTTTGACCTGGACTCTTCTCTGTGGACCATGGTTGGGCCCTGCTGTCAGTTTGTCTGCTGGGGTCATTCCTGAGCAGCGCTGCTGGAAACAACACAGGGATGGACGGTGCTTTGCCCCAAGGAGGGGAACATTTGTAGTCCATGGGTAGAACAGGCTCCTTCAAACCATCAGAAGATCTAATTCCACAGGCAGGTGCATGATCCATCAGGCGGAGCGTGACCCATCGTTGTCTGCAACCCATGATGCTGACCGTGGTCCATCATTGGCCGTGGTCCATCCTTAGCCATGGTCCATCATTAGCTACGATCCGTCACTACCTATGATGGATGCTTCCCCGGACCTGATGGGCCAAGAATACCTGTAACCTGGGGGGCTGCAGGAGGGGTCTGAAAGGGCCCATGGCTGGGCAGGGGCTCTCCCTGTGGCCCTTCCAAGGGGGACTCTGGTGGCTTGGGCAGGAAGGGCCCTTCTCTACCTACTGCTGCATGTGCTACTCTTCACGTGCACCTCCTGCCATGCACAGGAGCCAGCTCTCAGGTGATAAAACCCAGGTCCCACTTGCTGGGCACTTCCTTGGTGTCATGGTGGACGACAGGTTGACCATGAGGCAGCCGTGTCCCCATGTGGCCAAGAAGGCCAATGGGATCCAGGGGGTGCATTAAGAGGAGCTTCTGCAGCAGGTCAAGGGAGGTGATCCTGCCCCTCTACTCAGCCCTGGTGAGGCCACATCTGGAGTACTGTGTCCAGTTCCGGGCCCCACAGTACAAGAGGGATGTGGAGCTGCTGGAGAGAGTCCAGCGCAGGGCCACGAGGATGATGGCCTGGAACATCTGCCCTGTGAGGAAAGGCTGAGGGAGCTGGGCCTGTTCAGCCTGGAGAAGAGAAGGCTGAGAGGGGACTTGGTCAGTGTCTCTAAGCACCTCAAGGGAGGCAGTGAGGAGGATGGGGCTGGCCTCTTTTCAGTGGTGGCCACCAACAGAACTAGAGGAAGCAGCCACAAACTAAACCATCAAAAATTCCACAGGAACTTAAGGAAAAATTTCCTGACAGTGAGGGTGACAGAGCACTGGAACAGGCTGCCCAGAGAGGTGGTGGAGTCTCCTTCTCTGGAGATCTTCAAGACCCGCTTGGATGCAGCCCTGTGCCACGTGCTCTAGGTGGCCTTGTGTGTGCTGGGGGTTTGGACTAGATGACCACTAGAGGTCCCTTCCAACCTTAGGCATTCTATGATTCTATGAAAATAAAGGAAACACAATTGTATGCTTTGCTGCAGTGATTCCTACTCGCTGCAGGAACAGAATGTTCTTTTTTTGATTTCATTTCCTTATTTGTAATGCTCCTCCAGACTGTCAGGAAAAGCCACTGCACTGTCCTTTCCCAAGTTTTACTGGATCCCAGTAGAAGAAGTTCAAAAGTCAGAAGGAAAAAAAAGCAGTTCAGAAATGTGGACTGTAAAAAGAAAAAAAAAAGTCTTATAATATCCACTGTGCATTAAAATGCATTTGTCTCCATTCAAAGGTGTGTGAACTTTATAACTGTAAAGTTTTCAGAACACAGAACACCCATGTCAGCCAGGATATAAGCTTAGGTTGAAATTTTGTCTTATTCCTTCTTTGTTACCAGCACGCTCCTTTAATCTCTGTGTCCAAGTCCATCCTCATCCCCTGGAGACTCAAAGATTCAGTTCTCTTAGAGATGAGGCACTTCTCCATTCTGCTGTACCTCTTTGAAAAGCAAGAACAGGCTGTCTATGGGCACAGGACTTTCACCCTTCAGAGCTGATCAGTCCAGGAATCCAGGTGATCAAGCTGGCAGCATTTTAGAAGCACCCCTGCCCAAACTGGCAGAAAGAACATTATCCACCTAGAGCAACTTGAGAGAGAACCAAAGGAGCTTTTAAGGCCTAAGATGTTTTCTGAGTTCAACCACAGCCCATAATGCAAACTGAAGTTGTTCCACAGCTCTCGTACATCTCCTGGCTGCATCATGGGAAGTCCTCAGCAGCTTAGCTTACTGTACTCTTTACAGAACACCACATCCCAAATGAGTTTAAAGTCACTCTTTTGAGCTCCTGGCTCTGGTAGGATAATACTGGGTCAACAGCGTTAAGAACATTAAAGAGATTCTTGAAGAAGAGGCTCTATTAGGTTTAAGGATAAAGAAATGAATCCAATTTTATTAAAGCTATCTTAACACTATTCCTTTGAATCAGACACAGTCCAGACACAAGTGTAAAGCAGCATATTTCAAGCACTTTCAGCTACTTGATTGGGTTAAATACAGGCCAGTTTCCAGTCAACTTTTAGGTCACAAGTTTATTGGACCCAGAGTACAAAACAGGACAAGAAGCTCCACAACTTGATTTTAACTTGTAATGTCTGTCTCTTCTCACATTACAGACTAATATTAAACAACGTCAGATAAAACACTTAAGAGTTGGCCACAATGACAGAAGGGTTTCCTGCTTCCCACTGTGCCTCACACAGTGAGCATCACTTCACTACAAAGATCACAAAGCAAGAAAACCCACAATTCTGGTGGGAGCCACTTTTTTTTTTCTGCTGTACTAAATACAGGTATATTGCTCTCGGAGGCAGAAATCAGTTTCCAGTTCCAACACAGAAGGTTGGAACATACCACTCTAGTGACAAAGAGTGCTTGCAAACTGGATGAAGAGGGTTAAATGCTCGGGGATTTTTCTCCCTCTTTCCAAAATGGTTGATGGAGATCATGGCTACCCCTTTGGATGGAGCTCCCTGTTTCCGGGCTCCTTTGGTGCTAAACTTACCTCTTCAGCAGCCTCTGGAAATTCTAGATGACCTTCATTCTTGTGCGCTATGGGGCCTGCAAGCCACTTGATGTTGGAACTTTCTCAGCACCTATGCTTGCTCTATGAGTGAGTGACTGAGGTTGCAAAATGCTGAGCTGCTGGATGGAGAGCTCCTGTAAACTGAATTTGCTGAAATGACATTCAGGACATGCACAATTATTACAATCATTACAGAAGGACAATAATCAGGCAATACTGCAGGTAATAGCTCCATAGATTCAATTTGGACTAGAGAGACATACTCATTAATTATGGTGATGGAGGAGAATTTTCTGAGGCACAGAGATGTGTAGAAATTACAAAATTCTGCCCCCTGTGTTAATTACTGAGTAGAAGACTGAAGTAGCCAGCAGCCACCTTTACCACATTCAGAAAGGATTCCCATACATTGGAGTTAGTTTTTTTAGTACTTCAGCAGCTCACTGTCTTTGCTGGAATCCTTTCCGGCTATTCTCACCCAAAAAACAACTCCTACATCCTCTCCTCACCTGTATTTTCAGACCAAGCAAAGTGATTTCTTTACCCAGCAGATGTCTACGCTCTTTCTCTTCTTCACTTCAATGGTATTTTTGCAGTGACTTCAGGTCTGTGATTTTGTCACCTTGACGCAGGTGTCAATTATACATGGCTGAAGAGTGGTAATGACACATTAGCCTGCTTTGCACTACTCCAACACTTGCAGAATATGGGAAACCTATAGGAAAAGTGCTGAAGCTAGAAAACTTGGGGGGAACAAAAGCAAACTGTTGTGTCATATGAAGAAGATAAGACTTCCTTTGATTTTATTAACTACAAGAATGCTGTTGATTGATTGACTCAATGGATTAATTTATTGCTGTGAAGATTGCTGCTATAAAGCTTAGTCTGATTCTGGGGAAATTTGCTTTACTCCTCTGTATTTACATTTGCATTCCTCATTTTTGCTTTTCATATGAAGCAAACTAACACTTCCAAATTAACACTAGGGAAAGGATGAATACTGACAGGACAAATCTGCAAACAGAGCATACACCTGCCGGGCGCCTCCACTAGCTCACGGCACAACACAAGGACACGAGAAGCAAAGCCAAAATGCTCCCTCACAGCCACCACAGTCCTTATCTGGCTGTAGCTGCTGCTTGGAGAGGAGCTTAAAGCCCTGCTGGAAGACATGCTGCTGCTTGACCGAGCCTGCAGCTGAGGGCCACAGCCTGGGATACTACCTAAGGCAAACTTGGGACTGGTCTGGAGAGGGCGGCTTGGGCTGTTGCTCAGCAAGCTTTGATCTTGCATCACAGGCCTAGGAGAATGGACTTTCAGCATTGTCAGTTCATGCATTGGAGCTATTTGTACCACTGCAAGAAACAGAAAAACACAATTAGCACTGAACATGCAGCAGCTGCAAACTCTTCTCCTACTTCCTCTAAATGCACAGCAAAACAAAGACATAGAGCTTTCTCTGAATGAAATTCAACGATGCTAAAAAGTCTTCTTCCCAGTCGCATGGAGAAGTCACAAATTCCTTGTCCAACTTCATAGCAAGTCTCTCTGACTGCCCTTTAACAGCCTGCCATACTCTCCTCTCTTATTGCTTCTTTTTCTTCAGTTCTCCCTTCAGTCCTTCACCAATTTAGCATTTCTGTTTTGAACTTTAGGATGCTGCAGGGAATACATCTTACTGCTGTGTTCAGACAAAGGAGATGAGAATTGCACTTAATGAAGACACCAACTTAAAAGAAGGGAGATAAATATGAATTTATACTACCTGCTTGCATTCTGCTTCTCCAGAAGGATCTACTGCCTATGAGTTATAACCATGTTAGCTGATGCCAGTGTCTATTTAAAATACAACCAGAAATCAAATATGGCATTCACGCTGAACAGGTATGCAAGTGCAAGCTCTAGAATAAAGAAAAAAAAAGTTTTATTATGCTAAATGGCATGAGCATAAGTAATAACTTATTTTTATTATTTGAAAAAAAAACAGGTTTAAAAACACATAAAAAACTGTTATAATAAGTGCCAATAACTGCCAGTCTGAGGACAGAGGTAACATTTTTTTCATAGGTTCTTTTTATGCAAAAACCAACTGAGACAAATCTCCTTTCTAGATTAAAATTCATTTATGTGGCTATAGTTCTCATTTGCAAAAATGCAAGGTGTTTTCCAGGCAGAACACAAACCACTGCAATGAAGTTTCACACTCCTTAGCAAGTGACTTCTGCCAAACCTTCTGACACTCATCTCCACATTTGGCTCACTCTTCCTCCTTTTCATCCTCTAATAGGATTTGATGCAGCTACTTTGGCACCTACTCATTTGAAGGAAACTTTTATTATCTGGAAATGTCATGCAGCCCTGCAACTCAGCTGCTAATAGACTCTGTCATTACAATGAGGAAATTCCCACAGCATGAAGAGGGGTGAAAGAAAATAAAATGAAGTTCTATTCTTTCTTTTTTCTTTTTCTTTTTTTTTTTTTAAGCTGCGTTTAAAACAAATTCCCCAACAAGAAATGGAAGCACGAAATATTCTCTCCTCCCCAAAACTCATTGGTGGGCAGTGACAACTCACTGATATACCATAGTGGCCAGAAGGGAACATTGCAGTATGAGCTCAGGACTTTTCCAGTCCTGATAAGTGAAAATAAAAACCAAAAAATGTTACCAAATGACAGTAATTGGGTTCTGGGAAATACTGAGGCCTATTCAAAGCAGGATATTTTACATAATCGAGTCAGATTAACAATCAACATGCATGCCAGTATAGATCATCCCTGCAATAGAGATATTAAGGAGTCTCCAAGCCAGGAGCCCCTTCTGCTCTCCAGCCTCTCTCTCCATCTTCATGCTCTTGTCAAGGAGGGAAGCTGCCAAAATCTCTTCAGTTGCTATGATCTGCAACAAGAGGGACACACTGAAGACATTAGACAGCAAGATTCTCCCTCAGCACCAGACTTAAGAGAAAAGCAACAATCCAAACCAAACTGTAGTAAAGGACAAGTGACATACTCATGTGAAAGAAATAGCAATAGATTTTATTGATATGAATAATGGTTTAATGAGATTCTATGACAAGGTCACTTATTATTTATTGCATGGATTTTCAAGATACACACAGAATTACCAAAGATACCTCCTGCTGAGTCATGGGGTTCAAATTGGACCCCCTTGCTTTCCAAACTCCTTCTGAGAGGAGTCTGGATGCAGCTGGATCCAATCCTAGTCCCAGACCTGGTCAACAATTTATGACTAACAGATTTTGTGCACAGTTACATCCGTAAAGTTTATAACTTCAAAAGGAGAGAGTGTGTTATGAATCTGTTACCATGAATCTGTTGTGGCAAGGATCTCTCAACCCCAAAGAGTATCCCTGAGAGGTGTCCCTGCTTATGGGGAGATCCTGGCATGCGGCCTGCTGCAATGCAAGGAGAGCTCAATGGGCTCTTGGACTGTTCCGATATTTGTGGGATGATTGACTTACAGTCGTCTTTCAATTCAGAAATGACTGTTGGTTAATGTATGCACAATTAGTCTTATCTCCCCATCAGGATGCAGCCATCAGGAATGTTATTGATGGTTAATGTTGGAGTGGGGGAAGAAATCAGGGAGGCATCTACCAGGGTCGCTAGTGGTTAAGACCTGAATAGGGCTCATGTGAAAAGTCAGGTTGAGCTGGAGAAGGAGCACATCTGTCACATCTTGAAGTCAACCATCCCAGACAGTAGCCTCAATCAGAGTAGAGAGCTTCCAGGCTATCTGGGGTCTTCCATAGGGCAGGCACAATGATGTACAGATGTCTTTGATACGTGAGCATCCACGCCTGCAGGCACCCCTCAGAGCCCACCCACTTTATGATGGCTTTTTCCCAATGCTGATTTGGACAGAGGCAGTGAGGCAGGAGACAATTCTTTGAACTGCTTTACAGCTCTTGACTCTCCTAAAGGCTAAAAATTTCAGTGATGGCTTTTCCACAGCCTAGCTTTCTCCATAAATCACAGGCCCCACACGTTCCTTGCACACCTTCAGCATCCTCTTTCAGTGTTTTGCCTGGAGTCACTGAGATGATGGCATGATTTAATTATTTAACTCTTCATAAGGCATCCTCACACTGCAGTGCTGGCAGATTCAACAGATACCTGCAGCTACAGTCTTCTGGTTCTGCTTCAATCAGATGAGGAAAATGGGGCACTGTCTTCACCCACAGATCTTCCAGGGGGCCGTTTTCAGTGAAACACAACTCCTAAAGGAAAAAAAAAAAAAAAGCCAAAGTGATAGATGAAAAGAACAGGAGAACCATTACCAGAACTGTAATTGCTGTTTGACAAGGGAAGCAAAGCCTCTTGCAGAGCCTGTTTCATCCCTCAACCCACTTGCCATGCTGCAAAAGCCCACCAGCAAGGGCAAGGAGAGGAAAAGCAAATGAAGCCTGCTAGCCTTCCACAGCTGGCTTAAGGGAGAGGCAAAGATTCAACTTCACCACTCCTCAGCCTAGCAGAGATGTTGAGGAGGAGCAGCTGCCTACTTCTTCCTCAGGTGCTCTTCCAGCCCTGCCTGGGTGAAACACATTGCAGCTGCCACTGCCCTCCTGCCGAGGAGGTCTAATAGCTCCCACCAGCTCTCCAAGGGCTTTCAGAGCATGCTCTTGAGGGTCTCTGGTGGCTTTCCCTGCATGGACATGCTGGAGTATTCTTTGTGTCACCTTCTCCTAGGGCATGCTGCTCCTCTGCTCAGGAAACAACTCCAAGGCAAGGAGCATCAACTTACAGTGCTCACCTCTATCAATACCTTCTGCAGAAGGCTGCTATGCACCTTATAGGCTTGAAGGGCCTGGCCCAGGCATGAAAGGCTCTGTCCTTTGTTACCTAGCATGTGAAAAAGGTAGGCTGTCAGGTGGCAGGCTCGGGGGTGGAAGATGGAGCATGTAAACCAGTGAGAGAGAACCTCTTCTGCAATTACCCAAAGAACAAGGGAGAGGCACGTCAGGAGAAGGCATTGAGCTCCACGATGACTTGGTCCCCACTGCAGCACCTGTTCCCCAAGTAGAAAAACAGCCACAAGGCAACAATGAGTACACAGCTGGCAAGTTTGGCAGACAGCACAAAGCTCTCCTGAGCCACAAGCCCTCCTATGGATCAGGTGGGACAGCAGGGCTCACTAGCTCATGGCTGCAGAAGTCTTCCCCTCTCTTGCAGATGATTCCCATGTGCCAAGGGCATTCTCACATGCCCAGGAGACCCCTTTGCTCAACTTCCTTCTCTTCCTGCCTTCCCTTTCTCTTGCTGAGACCCTTGGCGAGAGGAGGATTTTGCCATGGTCTTGTCTACCCTACCTCTGCTCTGGCTCCCTCCCATCATGGGTGCTTCCACCTGGCCGTGTTAGGCCATGGCAGCTTTCCCTGGAGTCCCTCACTGAACATCCCCTTCCTCCTTCCTCTTTCCTTCACTTTCACTTCCTTCACTGCTTTCCCAGGTGCTCGATGAGCTGTGCTCCAGGTAATTTCTCAGGGTGTAGCACTCCAGCATCCATGTAGATAGGCATTTGGGTAGCAAAAAAGGAACCGTTGTCTCTTTTCAGTGGCTGCTTGGCTTTCTGAAAGGGCTTCTGGAAGTTGTCCAACTGCCCAAGCCTCACAAACCTACATCATCCAGAGAGAAAAAGGCATATGTTGTGTAGAGATGAGCAGGAATTAGCCTGTCTTCTAGACTGTCTCCTGGCCACATTGCTCCCAGTGCACAGCCTCTCCCCACCAGTCCCTTTCATTGCAGCACCCCAGAGACAGTCACCTTGTTGAACACGGGACTGGGGACATGACAAAGCCACTGCTCCCACCTCCCCTACCAAAATCACTGCCTGGGGCCTCTTGCCACACCACTCAAAGCAAGTACCAAAGAGTCAGGGACAAATACAGCTGCAGCAGGATGCTCTTCTAGAACTTGTGGATGTAGTTTGCTTCATTCTCCTGCACTCTTCAAATGACTTGTACTTCTCGCCTGTGTAATACAAATGTATCTCAGAGAAGCACTACTGCCCTCTGCTGCCTTGTTTTTTCTCAGGCCTTCATAGCAGAAGAAAGCTCAAGCACAACTCTTTGGTACAGGGAAAGTGCTCTGAGCAAGCAAAACTAAGAGGAGTGATGCAAGCTTCACATCGATGTCCTTGCTTGCTAGTGCTGACCAAGAGCTGCTGCCACTGATTGGCAAACAGCAGTGACCTCATAGCATAGGCTCCTAGGTACCTTCTAGTCAGGTACATGCGAGCACTACTATGCTTCCCCAGGAGCCAGAGCAGAGTGAGCCTGAGAAGTGCTTTCAGAAGAGGGAACCTCACAAAACACAGGAAGCAAAGATGGTAGCTTCAAGCATTTTGAGGTTTCTCTGGGCTCACCTGTAGACAGTGCAGAAAAAGAAAAGGGAGGCAGGAGAAGAAAGGAGAGACACCCACAAATGGGCAAGGACTCTGCCGCAGAAGTCAGGGGACTGCCAAAGCATCTGAGCTCAATGTTGTATCAGGAGAAAAGCCATTTCCTGCAAGCCACCTTGCTCTCTGTGGCCCTCCTCACTAAGCACTTAACAGCATAAAGCAAGAGGTTGAGGTAGCAAGAAAAGAAGCAGGCCTGCCCAGTAATCTATGCTCTCCATCTTCCTGCTTCTCTAGCCTGGAGAGCACTTCTGTACATTTCGGGTACCTGGGGAGGAACACAGCAAGCCTCCATGGAGCACCTCCCTGGTGTGGGATCCAAGTCAGCACCTCCAAATGCTTCCCACTTCCCTTCCCATTTTCTTGCTCTTTGCCTTCTTTGCTATTTCTGGCAACTCCACTGGCCTTTGCAGTGACCCCCTTACACTGTGTGCAGCAGCAGGATTACCTCATCTGGAGTGAGAGTGCTGTGAAGAGCAGGGTGAGGACCTTGTAGTCCTGGTTGGGATTCTCCAGCTCCATGCTCAGGCTCATGGCGTGATAGCCTGGCAAGGCAAAAGCAGACTCACACAGGCTCTCTCTGCACAGACCTTTTCTCACAGGGAGTGCAGACACTACCTACCGACATTGCCAGAGAGGGGCAGATTTCCCAGGCTGAGCTGTAGATGGGACAGGGCCTGGGTGATTTCTGCAGCATCTAATGCAGCATCAAGTCTTCAAAAGAGTTGATGTGAGTGCTGACACACATGGCTGCCCACCCATACTGCAGCCACTCATCCAGGCTGCCCAACTCCTGGCAGTGCTGTGTGTGTTGCATGTAGGACTGGAGGATCTGAAATGGTCCAAACAGGAGAGTGTGCAAAAGACTGAATCTCAACAGGGCGATTCTCTGGCCTAGAGGATACAGGCCATAAACCCAACGGCCGCTTTCTCTCTTCTCTTTTACTCACAGACTTCTCACCCAGACGACCAACGCTTCTTACACTCTTCTAACTGCAGCCATGTCAAGACAAGGGTCACAGGGTATTGCATATCAGGTTTATCAAAATGGCCACAAGGAAATCCCACAGTACGGAATTGGTGCTAGCTTGTCCCGATCCAGTGTTGGGGAGGTTTCGTTATGGTCCCAAGAGACATTAAGACACAAACGGGGTCAAATGCCATACAACCTTGTTAGCTTTATTATCATAAGCGCAAATAGGACAGAGAGAAGAAGAAGGGAAAAGGAAAGAAAGATAAGCAACCAAGCGGGAGAGATGCAAGAAGATTATAGTTACAACCACTACAAGTCTGGCCAAGTGTTGCTGGCTCCTCTTCGGTGCAGGTGCAGGTGTCTTGGTGAAGATGATCTTCAGGGACAGAAGACCGTGCAAGCAGGTGCAGGTGATGTTCGGCATTCCTGGGCGGGGGAATATGTGCTCCTTTTATGTCCCCCTTCTCAAAGAATCCTCCCACTTTCTTGAAGTCTTCTGGTACATGTTGTTTGTGTCATACGTGCGGGGTGCTTTGATGTTCCTCTTCACGCAACTGGAATGCGAGCTGCTCTGGTGGGCACTGCTGAGTCAGGTCTTGAGCTGATCTTCCAAGAGACGGCATGGCTAAGCCCGGTAGACAACTGATATTAAAGTCTTCCCAGAGACGAGATACCAGAGTTAAGAAGTGTAAATGGGGAGAGATAATGTCCTTGTTTGGGTCTTGAGCTGGTCTTCCCAGAGACAAGATACTGGGCATTGTCCAGGTAAATGGTGTGTCAGCACTGTTGAGACAAACACAGTCCATAACAGTCTCTTACATAGCTTAAAGCCACAGTCAACGCAATGGTTACAATTAAACAAATCCAATGGGAGGAACAACCGAACCCAACAGCAACCCATGCCACCTGAAGGCTTGCAAAGATAAGCTCAAGGATGTGGACATCTCCGTGGCACTTGGCCTCTTCTGGCCAGTCAGGGGAAAGAAGCTATGTCAGAAACATGTCTGCTGCAGCTGCAGCATGCAGCATGACTCACATGCTCAGACTCTATGTGTGTGTTGAGCTTCATGCGTGCTGCCAGATATGAATCTCTGCCCGCTTGAAGTGCTCTGAAGACTGAAGAGCTGCCGCAGTGGGGCAAGGTTGGAACAGCCAGGAGAGCCTCTCTCTTCTGCCACTCAGGACAAACTGCCGGCTAGCTTAGCTACGCAGGGCTGAGCGAGGCCAGTCATGGGGCAGCTGGGGAGCTCAGGAGGCAGCTCATGCAGTCAGGGCCAGGACGAAAATTGCTTTCTCCCCTTCCCTTTCCAATCTCACTCTGCTTCTTTATGAGGGGAGGAGTCTCTGCTCTTCTTGTAAGGAGCATGAGGCGACTTCTCCAGAAGACACTTAAAGAAGACACCGGCCAAGGTGACTGGGAATATCTTCTTTAGCAGGCTCAATGCCTTCCTGATTGTCTTCCCTGCCAGGTCAATGCATCCCATATTGTACCACACTTGCATGGCAGAAGGGTTGTAAAGTCAGTCCCAATGGGCTCCAACAAAGGACACACCAACTTTCAAGTCTCTGTCTCATTCAGGACCAAGGGCCTTGACTAGCTTTGGCTGCAGGGCACAGAAGAAGCCATGCAGAGCAGCTGCCCATGCCTCCAAATGCCAAGAATGACTCCACAACCACTCCCCAGGAGGGCGTGCAACTCTTCCTGCCCTCAGATCTGCATCCTCAGCAGAGCCCTCAGATCCTCCCTGTCACTTTGCCTCCCCTTTCAGGCTGAGGAAGGTGGCTTCTTTAAAGCTGGCAAGCCCCTTGTCTTTCTTAGCCACAGAGCAACTCAGGACCTCAGCTTTTTTCAGACTTGTAAAGGCCGCTGAACAACACATGAAGAGGAGGTGAGTGCCAGTGTGGAGCCTGCATTCAGCCCCTTCACTGCCATCCGCTTGCCTCCTGCATCTCTCTGAGGATGGGTCACATCTTCCCCTGGCCCACTCTCACACACATCACTGCACTCCTTGCAGATGCATCTAGGTTCCAGATGAGTTCGGGATTTGGCAACAACCACAAAATGCAATAGCCACATTAAATATTTATTCTGGCACACAGAAGAAATGAAACATGGGTAGCTACTTACAATGCAGTACCCACCAGTGTGACTGCACACTGTGTGTGCAGTACCCACTGAACCCAAACGGCTTCTCGACTGGAACAGATTAGAGAGAGAGAGAGTTGCTAAGCTGGCTGCCGTGGAGACAGCACAGGTCTCAAAGTCAGGAGTTTTTCCTTCCTTCCTCCCTCTCTCTCTCTCCGCGCTATCTTCTTGTTAAGCCCGGTGCATCCTGGCATGTAGGGTCAGTACAACTCAGGAGGCAAGCCAGGGGTGAGGGGGAAGGGGAAGACAAACTCCGCCTCTAGTTGCACAGCTCTCTCTCTCTGGGGGGCACATGCGTAGCAGTGTGTGTGGGGAAGGGGTCGCAGCCCTCAATCTGAGGGTCCTGCCTTCCTCATTGTCTTCCTCCTTCCCAGATGTTTGACCTCCAAACCTAGTTTAGAGGACATCTGCAGTTAAGCTGGCTGCGAGCCCGATGAAGCAGCCGTCCTCAACTGGTTTTTAGAGAAGGTCAGCTGTGAACCTGGCTAAGCAGTTGCCTCCATGCTCCTTATCACTCAGGCCAGGCAGACAAATACCTTCTGTCTCAAGGTCTGTGCTCTGCTTCTCCCCAGGAGATTTTTATGACCTTACAGATCATAAAAATATCCATCTCCTATACAACTTGCTGCTTCTCTTGCCACAGGAGAGGTGAGCAGAAGGAAGAGCCTGGGCCTGAGCCCAGACATTCATGTTCGGGTGCCACAGATGCCTGTCCTTTTGCAAGGGTTGGAAATTGTCTGGCCTAGGGAAAGGCAACTGAGAGGACTGCATGTGCTGGGGGCTCTGGCAAGCAGGTTAGCTCACCAGGTAGTTGTTGGAGATATGCAAATAGGCAGCTGCACTTTCCAGCAAATAATAAAGCTCTCTGGCGTCATTGCCTATTGCCCGGTGATGGTCAGCCAAGGGCATCAGCACCAAGTCTACAGTGGCATTGCAATCACAGGAGCAGGTGGCGCCATATGTCCCTTTGGTCTTGCTGGGCGCTGTCTGTGCTATCTTGGCTACAAACTGTTCTGTGGCTCTGTTTGGAGACAAGATCAGAGAGAAAGAGGGGACATGCTAGCACACCAACCCAAACTTTGAAGGGATGAGCAGAAGTGTTACTTAAAGCATTGTTCTTGTTAAACAATTGGAGGGTTAGAGCCCTCATCTTCTATGAACAAATACCAGCAAAATCTGTATCAACACATCTGGCCTGAGTATCTGTACAAGAAAGAGGAGTAGTGCCTTGCGTACATGCTTCAGGGGAGGTGAAATTCTATATCCTTAAGCAAGTAGTCATCAAAAGGTAGAAATAGGTAAATTTGCATTTATGAGCAGAATACCCTCCTCGCCGTGTATGGTTCTTTACACCAGAGAAATCTATGCAAATGAGTCCACTGTTATTAACCTCTATTCAAGATTTGTCCTTTCAGGTATCTGTGGCTGTCCTGACTACCCTTCCCCAAGGGCACTCCTAAGGGCACTTTTACTCCAAACAACGAATATGCTGCAAGGTCAACAAGTACCCTCAAACCATGTGTTAGCTAGTGTGTGGACGTTAACCCCTATCAAGGACAAGCAGTTTGGAACTGTCTGGGTGGATGAGCCAGGTGATACTGCATCCTTTTATCTTCCCGTTCACAGGATATTCCCGGCGGCATTTCTAAGATCCTATGAGTATGTAGTGCCTATGATCACTGCTGAGGGCGTTGGATCTGTTAGAACATGTTGTACCACATGTGAATGGGAACATGGATATGGCTGACTCGGTGACTGATTAACTTGTCTGCCTTCTGTATCACCAGTAGATGTTCTGTCGATGATGTGTTGACCACGTGTTACATAGGTGTGCCGACCCCAATTCAGGTGTTGCAAACTTACTTACACTTTTTAAAAGAACTTTGACAGTCTGTAACCAGTTTCCCATCGCGGAGGTGGAGTGTAGAGAAATAGGATGTGTAAGAATATTGAGGAGATAGCCAATGGGGACTGGCCAGACTGTTCTGAGGCATGCTGACCTAACTGTACTATACTCCATGCTCAGCTTATGGCCATGTCATGTACACCATGTACACAGACTCCACTCGCTATTGTAGATTGTACCACATGATGCTTACGTGCTGTTTACGTGCTATTAGTACCAATCAAATTGTAGCACATGATGATCATGCGTTTACTAGCTGTATAAGAGCATAAATTCCCCTTCCCGCCCCGGCTCCTTGCCATGGACTGATGCGCAGCGATGCCTGGAACTTCCCCATTGTTCTCTTCCTTCTGCCAGGAAACTGAGGAGCCCCTGTGCAGAAGCAGAGGTAATAAAAGCCTTAATTTGATAACTGTGTGCCTTGTGTTTGTGTTCTTTTTCCTGATGAGCACTTGGGCGACTGCATCACCCCATCCTTTACATATCTGTACAAGCCCCTTCTGTTGTCCCTGACATCTCTTGCTAAACTCTAATTCCAATGGACCTTGGCCTTCATCGAGGCATCCCTGCATTCTCTAACAATGTTCCTATATTTCTCCCAAGTACTCTGACTCTTCTTCATGTTATGTTTGCTTTCTTTTTCTGTTTAAGGTTCCCCAAGAGCTCCTTGCCCATTCACGCAGGTTTCCTGCCCACCTTGTTCAACTTCTTTCTTGTACGAATGTACTGATCCGGAGGTTGGAGAAAGTAATGCTTGAATGCCAATTCTCCTGGACACCCTTTGCTTCTAGGGACATGGTGCAGAGGATTTCTCCCTGCACCCTGAAGAGATCAAAGTTAGCTCTCTTGAAGTCCAGGGTTGAAATCCCGCAGTCCTACTAGGGGAAACAGAATGATCTTGGGGAGCAGCAAAATGCAAAGGAAGGGCTGTGAAGCACACCAAGAAGCACCCAGAAAACTCTGGGCCAGTGGAGAGAGCTGGACAGAAAGTTTTTTTGTGTGCTGGAAAGCAAACTCAGAGTCCAGCACAATGCACACAGAGGAGTTGGGAACAATGCAAAGGGTGAATTAAGGGGTCCTGAGGATGTGAGAGAGGGCAAGTCCGGGGTTCTGGGGCAAACCCAAATGCAAAGGAAAGACCTTGGTGCCTCCTAACACATGGAAATATCTGAAGGGAGGATGTCAAGAGGAGGGGGCAACCTCTTCCCAGTGTTGTGACACTGAGACAACAGGATGAAACAAAAGGCACAAATGGAAAGAGAGGAAGTTCCATGTGACTATCAAGAAAAACTTTCTTGCTGAGAGAGTGATGGAGCCCCTGGAAAGATTGTGATGATGCTCAGAATCTGTCTGCACAAGATCCTGACGTTGCACAAGGAACCTTGGTTGACATCTTGGCCGCGCTCACAGGAAGGTCGGCCGTATGCTGATCTCCAGGTGGATGTGGGTCTGGTCAGAGAGCAGCGGCTCCTGTTGACGCATATGCCAGATGCATTTTGGGGCCAAGAGTGATCCCCTGTGTGCCTCAGCACATGGCACTGGAGAGTTATGGCCAGGCTGTAGGAGATAGGGCATGCCAACACCAGGCCTCCCTTGCACCTCAACAGTGACAGCACGCGCACAAGCCCTGCCCTGGCTGCAAATCCTGGGCAGGATTGCCATATCATCCCTGACTGCAAAGGCGAACTGGGCCCAGCCCACAAGCAGCATGGTTGTGTACTGAGCATGGGGAAAGGGCAAGGGTGGCCAGAACACTCATAGGTGCCCAGTGGCTGCCACACAAAGGCTCTCACCTGCTCATCTTCCTTGGCCAAGTATGCTCCTCATTTTCAGTCCTGCTCAGGGACAGCAGTCCTTGACACCAGCAGAAGACCAGGGGAGGGGGACTGCAAATTCCTGCAAGGACCAGTGCTATTATTGGGGTCAGCGTGACGCAATGTGGAGGGAGAAAAGGAGCAGGGGTTGGTGGGGCTGACAGAAGGGAGACAAGATGCTCTCCTGTTATTTGTGAGCTACAGCTGTGCTTCATGTCAGCCATGGGCTGAAGTTAATATCTGTCCCCTGGAGTAGAATGCCAGCCTGGCACTGCCCTCTCTGGTAACCCAAGCCTGCATCTTGCAGCAGAGCCCCAGGAAAAGGTACCCTACCAAAGCCCATGGCTTGGCTCTTGTGTTTGGTGATTCCTATGCACCGATGCCACTGCTCACTTGGACCTGCTCTGGGTCAGCATCCGCCTTAGCTCACCTGGCTCTCCTTGGAGCCTGAAAGGGAGAAGCAGGCTAGGTCCTGGCATCAGTGCAAGTGTCTCTGCTGCCTGACAGCTCCCGTTCACCCCTGCCAGAAATCCCCCTCCCCGGGGCACATGGCACTTGGTCCCCCACAGAGGCTTGTGATGCCCTATCCCCAGCTCTCACATCCCTGCCAGCACTGTGAGGCTGGGACAAGGCCAGCAGACAAGATAATCATTCCAGGCAAGTGAATGCTGCTCTGAGTCTGGAGCATGCCACGGACTACCTCCTGCAGTGGCTAAGGCATGCTCAGCTCTCCTGGTGCAGAGGGGACTGGGAGAGAGCAGCATGAAACCTCTGCTTCCTGAATATGCTTAGGCATGTATAGAGTGAGAATTGCCCCTGGCAATGTTAGAGCGAGCCTTTCCCCAGGTGTGCTGAGTTTGCACACTCCTTGAGAAGAGCTGTGTGCCTGCATGGACATGGCCCAGCGCTGCACTGCAAGGTGAGAGCAGCCCAGGGCTGAAGACACGGAGGGCTGTGAGGGGCACTTACACTGCTCAGACTGGCCTTGTGGACTGGCAGCAGCATCCTGCACATCTTCAGAGTCTGAGAAAGAATAACATGATACAGTGTTACCATGTTATTCATGGTTATATATCACTTTGTTATATAACAAAGTACAGTGGGTCAGAAACAGCTTCTTCAGCCCTTTGGAGATGGGCCCTGGGCTTCTAGGAGACAGGCATTGATCCCTTCCCAAGGGAATAACCCCAAGGCAGTAAAAGACCAAGGGATTAACCCCAATATCCCAAAGTCAGTAAGAACTCACTGGTAGGTACTCCTGTTCCCTTCTCACTTGTCCCACTGCATTGGGGTGTCGGGCTTGGCTGCTGCACCCTTTCACAGTGCCCACAACGCAGCCTCTTCTGCCCACCTGATGGAGAAGGGGTGCGCGCTTCACCTCTGGTGAGCTCGAAAGCTTGTCCAGGCACTGGCGGATGTGGCAGCTCCAGGAGCTCAAGGTGCTTCAGCCCAGGGCCTTTGCTGGTGTGGCATCTGCGTTGAGCTGCAGGGAGGACAGGTGACCTGGGGCTCTGTGTGCCCCCAGCACAGCCCAGGGCACCTGGCAGGGCCAACACAGCCCCCAAACACCCCGAACTAGCCCATCTTTAGATCCAACAGGGAGCCCACAGCCACCACAAACGCTGCTCCATGGGCAGCACTCAGCACTGCAGCTCCCACTCCACGTGCTCCCTGACTTACCCCCAACAGAGGCCTGTAGGGTCCCCAGGGCTGCCAATCCCTCCCATTCTCCACATCCTTTCTTGGCACAGCGGGGACATAAGAACACACCACTTGGCCTCTGCCTGCTCCTGTGTTGCCAAAGGGACACAGTGGCACATTGAGGAGCAACACCCTGGTGTCCCCAATATGCCCCCACACAACTGTCCTTCTGGCGACCTTTGGTGCCTGGCCACCCATGGACTGGAATGACACATGGTGCGTGGTCTTCAGCCAAGGGCGATACGGTTTCTTCCAAGGCAGCCACTACAGGCAGCCTCGCTCTGACCACAGCCTCTGACACAGCCTGTGCACTTGTGCCAAGCGAGGGCTTTCTGGCCACCACAGCTACAGTGTGAGCCTCTTTTCCCAGCTGTTTTTGTCTTCTTACACCCTTGCAGACCCAACCTGTCTCACACCACAGCAATGTCGCTTTGCCCTCCCTGCACACAACCTGGGGAGCCCTGCTTGAGTGTTGCACTCTGTGTGGCATCTTCAGCTCAAGCCCTGCTGTTTTGCCAGACTGAAGCCTGACTCTCCTCGCAGGGTCAGGAGAGTGACACCTGTGTGCCCTGAAGGCTGGCACATGCTATGGGGGCGGGGAGGGAGGAAAGAGGATACACCATAGCCTTTCCTCAGAGAGAACACATGTGCCTGGGGGACCTCACTGAGGGAGGACCAAAGCCTTCTGCACCTGCAGTCATCTGCCAGTCTGCGGGACACCCAGGAGCTGATATCAGTGATGGGCGTGGAGGGGAGCCTCCCACAGCCCACAGTGGGCTGATGTTCACCAAGATGGAGATGACTTGCTCCAGCAAGGAGCCTCCTGGCTTCCTCCAGCGGGGAGCAGGGCTCACTTCAGAGTCCCAGATGTGTCCACATCTCTGCAGACCATACCAGGGTATGAGCCCACCTCCTGTGGCAGGCACAGGGCTTTCCTCTCCTGGAATGCTGTGAGATGGCCTTCAGCTGGTCCATGCACAGCGCCACAAGTGCCGCAGCACTGTCCCCAGCAGAGTGAGCATGTGGGTGAGGGTGACCTGTGGGGAGAGGAGACAGGTCACAGATCAGCTCTTCATGATGAGCCAGGATGATGCAGCTGAGGGACTGCTTTGGTCCCCTCCCAGCTGCCACCTGCCAGGCCCAGCAGGGCTGGGGAGGGCTGATCCCCATCCATCCGGCCACAAGCACCCTGTCAGCCCCTCTCCTGTCTCCCCCTTTCCCCCTTGTCCTGGGTCGCCTGGCACCTCCTACCAGATAGTGCTGTGGTATCCTTCTCCAAAGACAGCTGTGCCTTCCCATGGCTGGGGCCAAGAGAGCCTGAGGAAAACTGAGCATGCTCCTCTGAGACACCAAGGAGCTTTCGTGTTGCCCAAAGGGTGCGTGAAGAGTGCACCTGCAGCCCCTGGAGCAAGGCCTGTGATGCAAGTCCTGTTGCTGCACTGTGATGAGAGGCAGAGCGGGGTATGCCAAGGCCAGGAGCTGTGGGGCACCTGGCAGGAGTGGATAAGGGTTTCCAGCCTTCCACCTTCCTAAAGGTGTCACAGCCTGGCAGCCATATCATCTCTTTGACCTTCGAGCTAGCAGTTTTGCTGTTGGGCTGTGCTACTGAAAAAATATTCATATTCCCCTCTCTTGAGGAGCTGGGAAAAGAGGGAGACAGACAGTACTACCAGTTCACAGATGGTTGAGGTTGGAAGGGACATCTGGAGATCTTCTGATTTGATGCCTCTGATTAAGCAGCCTCACTGACAACATGTTGCACAGGACCTTGTCCTGGTGCCTTCTGAATGTCTCCATGGACGGGGAGGCCACCACCTCTCTGGGCAACCAGGAATTCAAGCTGTCATCTAGAACCTAGCCTATTAGCAAGAGCTATTATTTTTACTAATATAGAACCTTGGATGCTCAGGACTGTAGTGCTAAACATAGGAAAAAAAAAAAAAAAAGGTCCTCTGGTGATGCAGCTTGTTAATGACATTCAAAACTGTCCATCTCAATCTCACTCATCTCCCTAGATGGACATGGTTACTAGTGTTGAACAAACAGGAAGGAAATTCAAGCTGTCATCTTAATGACCACTTGGTTACACAGATGAAACAGGAGACAATGCAATTGCAGCTTTGGAGGAAATGCCCTCTAGGAATTACAGCAAGATTTACCATTTAACCAAGGGGAACGTGAGTGGCTTTATATACCTTTTCCACTCTGAGCAAAATCACTTCCTTTCTGCAAGCACCCTCCAGTCAGCAGCAATTCCTGCCTCAGGTCACAGAGAGTGGCAAGGACTTCTATCTTACTATCTTACAAAGTGAAGTTCTCAGATATTAGGAAATTACCCCGATGAAGGACTGTATTTCATATTACACTTTTAATTCACATCCCACCAAGATAGTGGTAGATTTTTGACCAATGTTTGGTTTATACACCTAAAAATACCACTGAAACACTAAAAAACTAAACACACAAATTATGTCAGTATGAAACTATTTAGAACAAATCTTCCCCACTTAGGCAAGCAGGATAACTCAGAGCAGGAGCACACAGCTGCCTTCTCTGGGAAACGACAGAGAAATACTGAGTTATAGTGGTGAGGCCAAAGTATGGGATAGGGAGACACCAGAGGTCCTTCTAGCCCAAGTTACGAGATAGCAGATCCTCCCCAAGAAAAAATTAGCCCAGACAAAGGAAAGTGCAAACTCTTCCTAGTTTGCACAGGAATGAATAGCTCCAGGGCAGGAAAGGAAACTGATTTATGCCCTTCTCCCTCCCTTACCGAGCTATATTTTCTCCTGCTGAATGGACTACGGACAGTAAGTTCCTGCTGGAAATGTTCATTTTGACAAGTCAAGGCAGTTGCTTTGACAAGACGAGACAGAGGTTGTGGAGAGAGATGCTCAAAAGCTGTCTGGACGAGCTCGTAGAGAGTGCTGTTGCCTATGCTTTTCAGATCACTATTGTGCCTTTATGTCATTGGCCCATGTCAGGGCAGTGCTGCTGTCTGTGCTCCTTATGTTACTCTTGCCTGTTGATGACATTGGCCAGTGCTGCCATACTTGTGATGTCATTATTGCCTCTTTCTGTCATTGGCTATTGTCAGGGTCCTGCTGCTTGCTGTTCTTGTGATTTCGCTATTGCCTCTTTATGTATGGCCAGTGACAGGCCAATATTTTGGCTGTGGTTGTGATATCACTATTTCTCTTTATGTGATTTTCCAGTGTAAAGACAATGCTGTTGGCTCTGCTTGTGAGCTCACTTTTGCCTCTTTACATCATTGGCCAGTGTTTTGTCAATGTTGCCATCTCTGCTTGTGAGGTCACTGTTGCTCTGTGGCTCAGGCCAATGCTGCTGGCTGTGCTCATGATGTCACTCTTTATATCATTCGACAGGGTTCAGACAAATGTTGGATGTGCTTCTAATGTCACTATTGCTGCCATATGTCATTGGCCAGTGTCAGAACAATGCTCCTGAGTATGCTTGTTATTGTCACTATTGCCTCTTTTTGTCACTGGCCACTGCCACAGCAAAGCTACTGGTTGTGCATGTGATGTCACTGTTGCCCCTTTATGTCAGTGGACAGTGTCAAGCCAATGCTGCTGACTGTTCTTTTAAGATCACTTTTGCCTTTTTATCTCACTGGCCCATGTCTGGGCAATGCTGCTGGCTGTGCTTGTGATATCACAGTTGTCTCATTATGACACTGGTGGACATCATGGTAATACTACCAGCTGTGCTTGTAATGTTACTATTGCCTACTCATGTCATTGCCTAGTGTTAGGGCAATGCTGCTACCAGTTCTTCAGAAATCACTATTGCTTCTTTATGCCACTGGTCAGTGTAAGGACAATGCTGCTGGCTATGCTTTTGTGATCACTATTTCCTCTTTATCTCATTGGTGAGTGTGGGGGTAATGATGCTGGCTCTTTTATGAGGTCACTATCGCCTTTTCGGTCATTAGCCAGTGTCAGGGCAATGCTGTTGGTTTTGCATGTGGTGTCATTATTGCCTCACTATGTCACAGGTCAGCGTCAGGGAAATGCTGATGACTGTGCTTCTGAGGCCACTCTTGCCTTTTTATGTCATTAGCCAATGTCAGGGCAATACTTCTGGCTCTGCTTGTGGTGACAATATAACCACTTTATGTCACTGTCCAGTGTCACGACAATGCTGCTGGCTGTGCTCATGATGTCACTATTATTACCTCTGTTCTTCATTGGCCAGTGTCACACCAGTGCTGCTGGCAATGCATGTGATGTTATTATTGCCTTCTTTTGTCATTGGCCAGTGTCAGAGCAATGCTGCTGGCTGTGTTTTTGAGGTCAGTATTGCCTCTTTATGTCATAGAATCATATTATTTATGATTTCTATTTCCATTATGGTTGGAAAAGACCAAATCCAACCATAATCCTTGAAAACTTTGGCTGTTAAACCATGTCCCTAAGCGTCTCATCTACAGGTTTCTCAAACACTGCCAGGGATGGTGATTCTACCACTTCCTTGGGCAGCCTGTTCCAATATTTGATCATTCTTTCTGTATAGAAAAGTTTCCTATTATCTAACCTGAACCTCCCCTGGTGCAACTTGAGACATTTCCTTTTGTCCTATCAGGAGTTATTCTGGAGAAGATACTGACCTTCCACCTAACTACAACCTCCTTCCAGGCAGTTGTAGAGAGTGATAAGTTCACCCCTGAGCTTCCTCTTCTTCACACTAAATAACCCCAGCTCCCTCAGCCACTCCCTGTAAGGTCTGTGCTCCAGCCCCTTCACTAGCTTTGTTGCCCTTCTTTAGACATGCTCCAACACCTTAATGTCCTTCTTATACTGAGAGGCCCAAAACTGAAGACAGTATTCGAGGTGCGGTCTCACCAGCATGGAGTACAGAGGAATGATCACTTCCCTGGTCCTGCTGGTTGTGCTGTTCCTGATACAAACCAGGATGCCATTGGCACACTCCTGAGGCATGTTTAGCCAACTGTTGACCAACATCCCCCAGATCCTTTTCTGTCACACAGCTCTCCAGCCATTCTGTCCCAAGCCTGTAGTATTGCCTAGTGTTGTTGTGACTGAAGTGCAAGACCTGACACTTGGCTATGTTGAACCTCATGCAGTTGGTCTCAGCCCATCAATCCATCCTGTCCAGATTCCTGTGTAGAATTTTCCTACCCTCAAGCAGATTGACTCTTCCAGCTTAGTGTCATCTGGAAAGTTGCTGAGGGTGCACTCAGTCCCCTCACCCAGATCACTGATAAAGATTTTAAAGAGGACTGGCCCCAACACTGACCTGTGAGGAACACCTTGTGATGGGTCTCCAGCTGGATTTAACTCCATTTGCCACCAGTCTCTGAGCCCAGCCATCCAGTCAGTTTTTCACCCAGCGAAGAGTACAGCAATCTAAGCCATAAAGTTGTCAGCTCCTCCAGGAGAATGCATGAACACTTTCATAGAATCATAGAATCATAGAATGCTTAAGGTTGGAAGGGATCTTTAGAGATCTAGTCCAACCCCCTACAGCACATGGCACAGGACTGGATCCAAGTGGGTTTTGAAGATCTCCAGAGAAGGAGACTCCACAACCTCTCTGGGCAGCCTGTTCCAATGCTCTGTCACCCTCACTGTCAAGAAATTTTCCCTTAAGTTCCTGTGGAACGTTGGATGATTCAGTTTCCGTCTGTTTCCTCTAGTTTTGTCAGTGGCCACCAGTGAAAAGAGGCCACCACCATCCTCCTCACTGCCTCCCTTTCATGAACCCATGTTGGCTGGGCCTGATTCTCTGGCTGTCACACACATGCTGTGTGATGGCTCTCAGCATGATCTGCTCCATAACTTTCCATGATACTAAGTCAGGCTGTAGTTCCCTGGATCCTCCATCTGACCCTTCTTGTAGATGGGCATCCTATTGGCCAGTTTCCAGTTGCCTGGAAACAGAACCAGAAAGTTGCTCAGATATCAGCTTTGGCACAGGCCCACATTTCCTTTGGCATGGTCTTTGCAGCTTCAGTACAAATGGAGTTCTGCACTTCCTCCCTGTCCTTACCCAATCCTGTCACTAATCCTAAACGCCAGCATTTCTTAGAGAAAATGCCTCCACACCACCAACCCTGTTTCTCACCCAAAACACAAAATGAGCGAAGCATGAGTCTTGGCATAGCTTCACACTTCCCTTGGCATGCCCTTTGCACCCTCACTCCAAATGGGCTCAACGCTTCCTCCCTCTCCTAAATCGATCCTATCACTAATGCTAAATTCCAGCATTTCATCAGGAAAACGCCTCCAGAGGACCAATCCTCTTTCTTACCCAAACCACAAAGGGGGAGAAGCATTAGTCTTAGCACAGCTTCACACTTCCCTTGACATGCCCTTTGCAGCCTCACTCCAGATGGAGAGACAACAGACCTCCCTGTGAGAAGGATCCAGTCAGCATATTGGGCCCTCTGTTCCCCTGAGAAGGGAGTCATCCACAACAATCACCTTTTTTTCTTCTTCATAGAAGCAGTCTTTAAGCATGGGCTTGACAGCCTCACCCTAGACAACCTCTAGATGGACCGTGGCCTGTGACCTCATTTGTCTGGCCCTTGACTTCCACAGCATCAAACCTACTGTACATGGTGGTCACATGAGGGGTTGAGGTGGACCTGGAAGGGATTCTTCTGCCACCCTGAACAGAGGCCTGTTTCCATTCTTGCTCATCTCATAATTCTCCCCCTTCTGTCCTACAGCAAGAGGGTAGGGGATCGTGAGACTGGGTGGGGGCTCCTGAGGTGGGCATCACTGTTGTCTATCATGCACTGAGGCAAAAGCAATATTGAAACCACCAACAGCAGCTAGGAGACATGTACTGGCCTAGCAGCCTCTCAGGAACAACTGACCACACAATCATCAATATCTGTCCAGCATCGGCCTCTAGCCATTAGACCATCATTGGCCTATCAGGGCCTCAGGCACAAGTGAATTCATCATCCCAAATGCTAATAGCATGTCCAGCTTTGTCCTGTCATGCACTGAGGCACAGATGATGTCACAAAGAGTGAGAGCCACCTGGAGCCTAGTACTGACCTATCAGCCTCTCAGGCACAAGTGATCTCACAGTCACCATCATCACCCGCATGTGTGGGTCCAGGGTCAAGAAACAGGGGCTAAAAGCTCATGGCAAATAGCATGTTTATTGGGTTACAACCTCATATTTATTAGCAAACAATATGGTACACGTGTCTTACACGTGCCCTGATAACCAATCCAGCCTCGTCAGAGGCTTGCATAACTTGAGATATCCAATTACAGAAAAGGTCAGCTTTCTGCTAAATTGTAGCTTGTTTTCGTGTCTAGACAGCAACCCGTATTCAGCCAGAGTTGGGTTTGACTGGTTCTTGTTTTTGATGCCTTTTGCCCTTTCCCCTGCATTTCCTCCTTTTTTTTTGTTTTATTCCCAAAACTGTTTTATTTTTCTATATCCCATCCAGTATGCCAACCAGGATTGGTATCTGATTTTACCTTCCTCAAATCACAATTTCTTATCTTTCTCTGATCCCTTTTCAGTGCATAAGACGGTATCATAGAATCATAGAATCATAGAATGCCTAAGGTTGGAAGGGACCTCTAGAGGCCGTCTAGTCCAACCCCCCCGCACACGCAGGGCCACCTAGAGCACGTGCCACAGGACTGCATCCAAGCGGGTCTTGAAGATCTCCAGAGAAGGACACTCCACAACGTCTCTGGGCAGCCTGTTCCAGTGCTGTCACCCTCACCGTCAAGAAGTTCTTCCTTAAGTTCCCGTGGAACTTTTTATGCTTCAATTTATGGCCATTTCCTCTGGTTCTGTCAGTGACCACCAGTGAAAAGAGGCCAGCCCCATCCTCCTCATTGCCTCCTTTGAGGTACTTACAGACACAGATCAGGTCCCCTCTCACCCTTCTCTTCTCCAGGCTGAACAGGCCCAGCTCCCTCAACCTCTCCTCACAGGGCACATGTTCCAGGCCCCTGATCATCCTCGTGGCCCTGCGCTGGACTCTCTCCAGCAGCTCCACATCCCTCTTGTACTGTGGGGCCCAGAACTGGACACAGTACTCCAGATGTGGCCTCACCAGGGCTGAGTAGAGGGGCAGGATCACCTCCCTCGACCTGCTGGAGACGCTCCTCTTAATGCATCCCAGGATCCCATTGGCCTTCTTGGCCATGAGGGCACCCTGCTGCCTCATGGTCAACCTGTCGTCCACCACGATGCCCAGGTCCTTCTCAGCAGAGCTGCTCTCCAGCAGGTCGGTCCCCAGCCTGGACTGGTGTCTGGGGTTATTTCTCCCCAGGTGCAGGACCGTGCATTTGGCCTTGTTGAATTTCATGCTTTTAATCATGCTTTTCCATTAGCTCCTCAATAAGGCTTCCCAGTAAGTATTTAAGTAATCGCACTGAACATTACACACCAGCTCATTTGGATTGAGCCTAACAGATCGATTTCCTGCGGTTCACTCTAGCATCGTGTCATGCCATTAACCATATCCACTGCCCTTCCGGACTTTTCTCCTTTGTTTACCACAAACAAACAACAATAGTCGATACAGTCATGATTTTCACAGTGCCATTACAATTCTTTGGATTATTACTGTAGTTTTTCCCTATAGATGTTTCATTACACCATGGGTTACAATCCTTGTCCTTATAATAGCTCATTTTTGTAACTTCCCACCACCTCCACGCACCTGCTGGCACCCCTACCAAGCAAGTACTGAATGGGTTTGCCAGGCAACTCGTAGTCAGGCATAATGTATCTTGTCCAACGACACGCATGAGGGTCACCCAAATGTTCCTGGCTGCTCCTCTTGGTAGGTTTGGTGGGAAGTCTTTGTCTGTTCCAATACACGCAAGGAACATGATGCTAAGACCGGTCGGACCCATTTCGCCAGGATCCAAGGTCGTCCAGTCCCTGTGTTCCTGGTGTGGCCCGTGGAAACATGTCCTCTGGCCGTAGCAGCGGAGCACTAGGCGAGGAGCCACCTCAACCCCCGACATGCCTACATATTTTCTTAATGACTCACAAGCAATCCTCCATGGCCTCAGCAAGGATGATGCAGTCAGATTTCCCCCTTGTCGAAAAATCCCACAGTATGACCCCAAAGCCATTCCAAGCCTCCATCTTAAGGGTAGTATTTTCGTTAAATGAGTTACAATTTTCAAGTCTCCATTTCAACAGTCTGACCAAGTCCCCTTCTTGGATTTCCCCGGCACAACCCGCCTTGTCCAAGATATGCCCCATAACCTGCAGAGCACATTCCTGTTCCTTCATCATGGTATTCCCCATGATTATTCCCAGCGGCCAGTCTCAGACATCTTTCTCACCCAAAAACATCCTAGAGCTTCAGTATTCAGTGATCACTTATTGCGACGGTTCCTTCCCCTCCATCGTTACGCTGATGTCAACTCACTGGTTACAAAATCACTTCATCTCTGTCAGGCCCCTATTCGGGGCACCATTTGTGAGTCCGGTGTCGGACCCACAGGAGGTACAGGAGGTAAAAGTTCATGGTCAATAGCACTGTTTTTTGGGTTACACCCTCATATTTATAAGCAAACAGCATGGTACATGTATCTTACACGCACCCCGATAGCCAATCCAGCCTCGTCTGAGGCTTGCATAACTTGAGATAACCAATCACAGAAAAGATCAGCCTTCTGACAAATTGTAACTTGTTCTCGTGTCTAGACAGCAACCCGCATCCAGCTGGAGCTGGGTTCGGTTGATTCTTGGTTTTGCCAATTGGTACCTTTTGCCCTTTTGTCCTTTCCCCTACATCCATGTCTACCAGCAGCCTTTCATATGCAAAACAAAAGCGATGTCGCAACCACAGCATCAACTAGGAGACTTGTAGTGGCCTAGCCGATATCAGGCACAAGTGACCTCACCATCAGCAGCACCATCGCCTGTCCAGAATGGGCCTATCAGCTACTGAGGCAAAAGTGATATCACATCCACCAAGACCAATCATTTGCCTAGTACTGCCCTATCAGAAACAAGTGATGTCACAACCCACAGCAGCAGCCATGAGCCTGGTACTGACCAATTAGCCTCTCAGGAACAAGTGATCTCACAATCACTATCATCAAGTGACAGGAGAGGAAGAAAAGGAGATGGGGTAGAGCTGTATGTTAGGGAGTGCTTTGACTGCATAGTGCTCCAAATGGGTGATGGAAAAGCTGAGTGTGTATGGGTCAGGATCAGGGAGAAGGCCAACAAGGCGATATCCTGGTGGGAGACGGCTATAGACCACCCAACCAGGATGAAGAGACAATTGAGGCATTCTGCAAGCAGCTGGCAGAAGTCTCATGACCATCAGCACTTGTTCTTGAGGGGGACTTCAACCTACCAGATATTTGCTGGGAATATAATACAGCAGAGAGGAAATAATCTAGGAGGTTCATAGAGTGCATGAAAGATAACATCCTATCCCAGTTGATAAGTAAGCCTACGAGGGGAGGAGCCCTCTGGATCTGCTCTTTGCAAACAGAGAAGGACTAGTTGGAGGTGTGGTGATCAGAGGCCATCTTGAGCATAGCAACCATGAAATTATAGGGTTTTCAATTCTTGATGAAGTCAGGAGGGGCATCAGCAAAACCGCTGCTTTGAACTTCCAGAGGGCAGACTTTGGATTGCTCAGGGCATTGGTTGGGAGAGTCCTTTGGGAGACAGTCTTGAAGAGCACAGGTGTTCAGGAAGGCTGGACTGTTCTCAAGAAGGAAATCTTAAAGGTGCAGGAGCAGGCCATCCCAATGTGCCAAAGGACTAGCCGGAAGGGAAGACGACCAGCCGGGCTGAAGGCAGAGGTACTTAATGCCTTCCTTGCCTTAATCTTTAACACCCAACTCAGTTATCCTCAAGGCACTTGACTCCCAGAGCTGAAGAGCACCTATGGAGTGCAGAATAAATCCCTCCATAATGCAGGAGAAAACAGTGCTACTCCACTCAGACATTCATAAATCTATGGGGCCAGAAGGGATCCACCTGAGGGTTCTGAAGGAGCTGGTGGAAGTGCTCACCAAGCTGCTCTCTATCGTCTATCAGCGATCCTGGTCAATAGGGGAAGTCCTAGGCAACTGGAGATGGCCAGTGTGATGGTCATCTACAAGAAGGGTCAGACAGAGGATCTGGAGAACTACCAGATCACTGGGGAACTACCTATCAGCCTGACCTTAGCATCATGGAAAGTTATGGAGCAGATCATCTTGAGGGCAATCACACAGCATGTGTGTGACAATCAGGAGATCAGGCCCAGCCAACATGGGTTCATGAAAGGCAGGTACTGACTCAGCAACCTGATATTCTTCTATGACCTGGTGACCTGACTTGTGGATGAGGGAAAGGCTGTGGATGTGGTTCAAGTTAGACTTTAGTAAGGCCTTTAACACAGTCTTCCTCTGCCTTCTTCCAGAGAAACTAGCAGTACATGGCTTAGATAGGTGTACTCTTTGCTGGGTGAAAAACTGGCTGGCTGACTGGGCCCAGAGAGTGGTGGTGAATCGAGTTAAATCCAGCTAGTGACCAGTCAAGAGTGTGGTACTGGTGTGCCATATCGTCATGGCGTTGATGTTGGTGATTGTGAGGACACTTGCGCCTGAGAGGCCGATAGGTCCGTACTAGGCTCACAGCTGCTCTTGGTGGTTGTGCCTTAGGGCACAAAAGGACATTACTGGACATGCTGTTGGTGTTTGGGAAGATGAGGACACTTGTGCCTGAGCTGCTGATAGCCAATGATGGTCTGATGGCTACTCCTAGGTGTTGTGACATCACTTCATCCACAGTGCCTAATAGCACAGTGCAAGTCTCCTAGGTGCTTTTTGTGGTTGAAACATTGCTTTTATCTCAGCATATGATAGGCCAATGGTGGCCATGATGTTGATTTTGATTGTGAGATCACTTGTGCTTGAGAGGTTGATAGACCAGTTCTAGGCTCATGGCTGCTCCTGGGGGGTTGTGACATCATTTGTACCTCAGTGCCTGAAAGGGCAGCACTAGGCTAATGGCTGGTCTTGGTGGTTGTGATATCAATTGTGACTCAGCTGCTAGTAGGGCCATGCTGGATGAGTGGTGGAAAGGATTTGGGTTACAGTTAGAGTTAGGAGAGGGAGGAAGTGTAGAGTCCTACCTGGAGTGAGGCTGCAAGGGGCATGTCAAAGGAAATGCAGGGATGTGGCAAGACTGATTGCTACACAACTACCTGTTTTGAACCAGGATTCGGATTGGTGATGTGAGGCCTGTTTCTGACCTGATGCTCAGGTTAGAATCATTATGGCTGGAAAAGACCTTCAAGATCATCAAGTCCAACCATAAGCCCTTCAATACCATGCCCCTAAGCGCTTCATCTACATATTCTTGAACGCTGCCAGAGATGGTGACCATTTCCCTGAGCAGCCTGTTCCAATGGTTGACTATTCTTGTTGACTATTCTTTCCATGTAGAAATCCTTCCTAATGTTTAACCTGAGCTGGCTCTGGCACAAATAGATGACATTTCCTCTTTTTCTATATGAAGCTGTTCTGGAGACCAGATTGCCACAACACAATCTCATTTCAGGTAGTTGTAGAGCACGATAAGCTTTCCCCTGAATCTCCTCTTCTCCACACTAAGAAATCTCAGCTTCTTCAGCTGTTCCTTATAAGGTCTGTGCTCCAGCTCCTTCCCCAGCTTTGTTGCTGTTCCTGGGACATGCTCTGGCACCTCCAGTGCTAGGCTCATCGCTGCTTCTGGATATTGTGACCTCAATTATGCCTCACTGCCTGCTAGAGTAGTACCATAAAGTACTACTGCTATAGCAGTAAGGGTTTGGATTAGGAGAGGGAGGATATGTAGGGTCCTACTTGGAGTGAAGTTGCAAAGGTCATGTCAAACAAAGTGCGGGGCTGTGCCAAGACTCATTCCCTGATACCTTTCAGGTTGAGACCACAAATGGGGTGGGTCATATGGGGTGGAATGCATGGAGCTCAACCTGGGAGCGGATGATGAGCGAGTTGAGAGCTTGTGGGTAAGGGTAAAAGGGCAGGCTAATGTGGGAGACAAAGTGGTGAGTGTCTGCTATAGGCCACCTGACCAGGACGAGGAAGTGGATGAGGCCTTCTATAGTCAGCTGGATATTGCCTCACGGTCACAGGCCCTGGTTCTCATGGGGGACTTCAACGTCCTCGACATCAACTGGAAGGACAACACAGCCAGACACAAACAGTCCTGGAGGTTCCTGCAGAGTGTCGATGATAACTTTTTGACACAGGTTGTGGAGGAGCCAATGAGGAGAGGTGGGCTACTGGACCTCGTGCTAATAACTAGAGACGGACTTGCAGGAGATGTGAAGGTGGGAGATAGCCTGGGCTGCAGTGACCATGAGTTGGTGGAGTTCAGGATCTGACGAGGAGGAGGCAGGGCTGTAAGCAGTCTTGCAACAATGGACTTCAGGAGGGCCAACTTTAGCCTCTTCAGAGACCTCCTCGAAAGTATCCCACGGGCTAGAGCTCTAGAAGGAAGGGGAGCCCAAGAGAACTGGCTAGTTTTCGAGCATCACTTCCTCCCAGCAACAGCGCAAGTCAGGCAGAGGGGGCAGGAGACCTGCGTGGATAAGCAAGGAGTTTGTGGCAATGCTCAGGCAGAAGAAGGCTGTATACAGAATGCGGAAAAAAGGACAGGCCCCCTGGGAGAAATACAGGAACATAGTCAGGGAATGCAGAGATATGACAAGGAAAGCTAAGGCACATTTGGAACACAATCTGGCAAGGGATGTTAAAAATAACAAGAAAAACTTCTTCAAATATATAAACAGCAGAAGGAAGATCAGGGGAAATGTGGGTCCGCTGGTGAACGGGATGGGCACCCTGGTTACGAAGAACACAGGAAAAGCAGAGTTGCTGAATGCTGCCTTTGCTTTGGTGTTTACCAAGGGCCGCCCTTTAGAGTCCCAGTCTGTAGCGACAAGAGAAAAAGCATGGAAAGAGGAAGACTTGCCCTGGGTAGCGGAAGATTGGGTAAGAGATCACCTAAGGAAATATGATTCCCATAAATCCATGGGTGTAGTGAAACGTGGGTTGGGGTTTTGGTAATGTTTTATTAAGAACATCTTATGTGTTGATATTAAATGTGAACGTACGGGGGGGTACCCCTGACCCTTCTGTGACCCTGGGCCTGGAGCATGCTCAGTCAGGCCAGCAGGCCTGAGTGATTTATCGCAGGTAATTAGAAAGCTCCAGAAACCCAAAGGTGGGGGCTGGAGCTCCCGAAGGTGAGGGTCAGAGCAATCTGCCACGGCCGACTGACCGCCCACCTTTGGGGCTCCACCAACCGCAGGGATCCAGGAATTAACATACCACCAATCCCATGTCTCGCTCCTCCTTCTCTCCTCTCCTATATAAGTTTCTGTTCTACCGTAATAAAGTTGGCTGTCGACCTTAACTCTTGTGCAGTCGTTTGTCAGCAGTCCATGCCAGTCTCCCCGACCCCTTTGGGCAGCTGACCTATCTCCTTTTCCTAACGCCGGAAGACCGGACCTGGGACGGGGCTCTGTCATCCCGCCGCTGCTGCCTCCTCGCGGCGGCACTGCCTCCGGGCCGGGTGAGTGAACGCTCCCCTGCGTTGTCAGGTCTACGCTTTGGTGAGGACAGGAAGGCCCTGGTTCGAGCAGGGCGCGCAGCCCGAAGCCAGCGGTGAGACCCTACAGGCGGCGAGACTTGGTGACCCCGACGTGATACATCTGTTGGGCCTGCGCAACGTGATACCATCCTGCGTCATGATGCGATAACACCGAGCATCGGAGGCCTGCCTTCACTGGAGTGGTGACATGGGAGCAGCATCATCCCGGAGTTCCACCCTCAGGTTAGGAAAGGGGTGTGGGGCCGCCCAGACCCTCATGGAACTTCACCCGGTCGGCAGGGTGATAGTTGAGGGATGCAGACAGTCCCGATGGGCTCGGGCACTCCACCCACCGGGTGAGTGGTAATACTCCTGCCTAACTGGAAATCAGGGTTGTGATACGGGTGTGTTGTAAATAGTGTATATAGTAAGTGTCTTTCCTGGATGTACCGGGACAGGACGGGGACAACCCGGCCTATGGGGTAATATCCGGAGGGAGAGAGGTTACCCTGGGCTACACAGGAGGGGCTTTCCCTGGATATACCGGGACAGGACGGGGACGGCCCGGCCTATGAGGTAGTATTCGGCGAGTGAGCGTTAGGGGAATGGCAACGCGTCCTGATAAGAGGCACGGTACCAGGACAGGAAGGGGGCAACCCGGCCTATGAGGTGTAGAATACGGCCTCTAGGCTCCGCGGACAGGGGGAGGCCGATGACTCCTGGGTGTGCGGAAGGGGTGGGAACTGATACGAATGAGGGATTGTTATCTGGGGTAGGAAACCCTGATGGTAAAGGTGATGGTTGGGCACAACTGGTGCGTACTGCCCTGACCAAGGGGGACTGGACCATCGCCAGGGCCCTGGAGAGGCATTGTGCCTTTCCAGTGGTCCAGGCGGCGGATGTCAGTGGTCAGGTTTTGGCAGTCCACCTGCCTTTTGATTGGAAATTCTTTAATCAGATATGGGCGGCCGTTGTACAACATGGCCTTCATAGTGAGCCTGTGAGGCATATGTTAAATTATGTATTCGGATCTGGGCTCCTGTCCCCAGATGATTGTAAAGCCTTGGCCAAGCTGCTCTGCACCCCCGCTCAGTACATGCAGTGGGAAAGGCTCGGGGAAGATGAATGCAGTAGGGTGGTGAGTCTTCCCAGGGCCTCCACTGATGTGATGAGCAAGGTCCAATTGGACATGTTATTAGGGCATGGCCAATACACTATGAGACCGATGCAGCTTCAGCTGCCGGCCGACTGTCACCGGGCAGTGGGTGAGGCGGCCCATAAGGCCCTCCTTCGTATCCCTGTGGACAGAAGGGGTCTAGGCTGGTCTGCAATCAGACAGGGTGAAAGGGAAACCTTTGAGGAGTTTACTTACCGACTAGCAAAGGCCCTTGAGGCCGGCACGGATGTGGCCAGTGAAATGAGGGAGACCCTTCTCTGGATCCTGGCCTTCGAGAATGCCAGCCCAAAGACTCGGCTCCTTTTCAGCATGCTTCCCAGGGAAGCCTCAGTTGCACCATGTTTATGGATGCTGGCAAACGTGCTAAGAGGGCCACCCTAGTCTGGCTGGAGAACGGGACATGACGAGAAAAGATCCTCGAGGGGTCTGAGGAGGATTCCCTCCAGACCCTCGAGGTAATGGCGGTCTGCTGGGCCTTTAAGAACTGGGTGGCCAGCAGACTGAATGTGGTGTCGGACTCCTTATATGTAGTAGGGGTAGTGGAAAGGATCAAGGACGCTGTAATGAGGTTAACCAACAGCATGTGCCTGTTGTGGCTGTTTCAGCACCTGCAGCAGACCATCCAGCAGCGTTCCTTCCCCTATTGTGTGATCCATATAAGGAGCCATCAATTGTACAGGGGGCTTAGCCTTGGTAATGAGAAGGCCGACTCTCTAGTCTCCTTGGGATTGGAGATGCCCCGTTAATCAATTCGAAGCAGCCAGAACTGCTCACCAGCAGTTTCATCAAAATAGCAAGGGGCTGGTGAGACAGTTCGGACTGACCTTCTCAGAGGCACAGGGCATAGTTAAAACCTGCCCCCAATGTAGCGGGCAGGGGCCTGGACTGGGAATGGGAGTTAATCCTCGTGGCTTAAGATCATGTCAAATCTGGCAAACTGACGTGATCCATTATGGTCAGTTCGGGAAACTTAAATTTCTCCATGTAATGATTGATATATTTTCTAAATTTGTGTGGGTCACGGCCCAGGCAGGAGAAAAGGCCCTACATGTCAAAAGGCATGTAACTCAGTGTTTGGCCATAATGGGGGGCCCTGCCGTCCTAAGACCGATAACGGACTGAGTTAACCAGCCAAAACCTCCAACAGTGGTTTCTCCCCACTGGACAGGCCATTGTCGAGAGAGCTCATAGGACCCTCAAGGAGTACCTGGCCAAGTTCAGTAACATCTCCCACACACAAGAGAGGCTAAGTAAAGTCCTCTTTGTGTTGAATCACTTATGTATCTTTGGTGAGAATGCAGAGCCAGCAGCTTTGAACCATGGAAGGGGCATTCTGGAGGCAAGAGTGATCAAGTCCATTCGAGTCTGGTACAAAGACCCGCAGTCGGGCCAGTGGCAAGAGCCCGTTGAGGTGCTATTTTTCAGGAGGGGTCATGTGTGTGTTTTGACCCCGGCCGGGCCGATATGGGTTCCCGCGAAGTGGACAAGACCGGTATCCCCGAGAAGCAGCACCTCCATGCCACCGGACCAGGGGGGCGGCCTCAGATGGCAGGATCAGCAGCCTCGCTGCAGTATCATTATTGTTTGGTGGGTGCTGACCGCCCTAATCAGAATGTCACACAGTCATTCAGAAATACTTAACATCTGAAAGAGACTGAACATGTGGGTCAGATGGGCTCTAGAAGTGAACCAGAGCTCTGTCTCGGCCTGCAGAGCGCCTCGAATCCGTTCCAGACATGCCTGATCGGCGTCCCTTATTGGGATGACCAGGACTGGCACGCCTGGACCCGGGAACCAATAACTGAAGAGGCCATTAACGAAAAATGTAAGGAGGGCATGTTAGAGCTGGATGCCCCATTGCCAAGCCAAGGGCTGGATCCTTCAGTGAATGCCAATATAATGGTGGGAGGAGGCCTGGAAAGGAAAGCTTCCCGCTTCCATTTGAAACCGGATTGTCAAATGTTCATTGGGGCAGCATCTGCGCTTGCCATTCAACTGCTGAATGTCACTTTGTCTACGCCTCCAGAGCAGCTAGACCTATGCGGTTGGCTGCCTGGAGAGACAAATTGCATATTCTTTGATCCGTCCTGGGCGACTTAGAGCCGGAGGAACAACGGCGTGCTTGGTTCTACCTAAGGACTGCAAAATGGTTAAATGTCTCATTTGATTCCAGGTGGGAAGAGTATTGCATTGAAGCTCCCACACCAAATAATATCAGTCAAAATGTCACTTCAGGTCGGATGAAAGTTCCGGTGGTGTGGAGCAATGATGTGGGCAAAGCGCTTCCCCCTGGATACTTCTTAATCTGTGGTAATAGAGTGTGGCAAGGAGTCCCCACTTTCTTTGTTGGTGGGCCCCGCTACGTGGGGAAACTCATTTTATTTGCGCCTCCCATGGAAGATGTCCACAACTGGACGGGTCCTGGCAGTAGGGCGAGGAGGGCCCTAGAGAACCTTGGTCCAGACTGCGAGTCTGAAGTGGGCTTATATGGGAAGACAAAAAATGTCTTCAAGAGTCTTTTCCTGCCCCACTTTTCGGTAATGGAAGCCCATGCCAATTTAAGAGCGCTTGCCTGATGGGCACGCAAAGAGCTAAACATTACATCAGACATCATCTCCGATCTTTTAGAAGATCAGGAGGGACTGTATTGAGCAATCCTGACTGGCTCCGCAGCTTTGGGCTCTCGGGCTGCGCTAGGGACGTGATTAAACAGTTAGGGCAGCTGCTGTTTATGTTAATTATAGCTTTGATGATTTTAGGGTGTGTTTTACGAGTATGATCTCGAGCTGTATCCTGTTTTGGCTTCCTGGTTATATGCCCCAGAAGAAAAGATAGCTATTGGGGAACGTTACTGGGCTACAGCCCGTTTGCAGAGATCATGGGTTTTGTTTCTGTTATTTGAAGAGTCTGTTGTATGTACTATCAGTTGCTCTCTGTTGAAATTATGCCTTCTGTTGGGGTTGTGCCGATTTGTTACTGTTGCACATTGTATTTGAGGTCACCCGTTACTGTTGCTGTTTATGCTCTGTTACTGTAACCCCGTTGGAATGTTGAGTTAACCTTCCCCTTCTTTAAAGAAAAAGGAGGAAGATGTAATGAAACGTGGGTTGGGGTTTTGGTAATGTTTTATTAAGAACATCTTATGTGTTGATATTAAATGTGAATGTATAGGGGGGTACCCCTGACCCTTCTGTGACCCTGGGCCTGGGGCATGCTCAGTCAGATGAGTGATTTATCGCAGGTAATTAGAAAGCTCCAGAAGCCCAAAGGTGGGGGCTGGAGCTCCCGAAGGTGGGGGTCAGAGCAATCTACCGTGGCCGACTGACCGCCCACCTTTGGGGCTCCGCCAGCCATAGGGATCCGGGAATTAACATACCACCAATCCCATGTCTCGCTCCTCCTTCTCTATATAAGTTTCTGTTCTACCGTAATAAAGTTGGCTGTCGACCTTAACTCTTGTGCAGTCGTTTGTCAGCAGTCCATGCCGTTCTCCCCGACCCCTTTGGGTGGCTGACCTATCTCCTTTTCCTAACGCCGGAAAACCGGACCCTGGACGGGGCTCCGTCATCCTGCCACTGCTGCCTCTTCGCGGCAGCACCACCTCCGGGCCGGTGCGTTGTCAGGTCTACGCTTCGGTGAGGACAGGAAGGCCCTGTCTTGAGCAAAGCGCGCAGCCCGAAGCCAGCGGTGAGACCCCACGTGCGGCGAGACATGGGCCTTGATGGGATGCACCCCAGAGTGCTGTGTGAGTTGGTGGATATCGTAGCTAAGCCACTCTCCATCATCTTTGAAAGATCCTGGAGAACGGGGGGAGGTGCCGGAGGACTGGAAGAAGGCCAATATCACACCAGTCTGCAAAAAAAGTCAAGGAGGAGGATCTGGGCAACTACAGGCCAGTGAGCCTCACCTCCGTCCCCAGAAAAGTGATGGAATGGCTCATACTGGCCGTTGCTCCAGGCACACGGAGGACAAGAAGGTGCTCAAGACTAGTCAGCATGGATTCACCAAGGGGAAATCATGCTTGACTAATCTGATAGCCTTCTATGATGGGATGACCGGCTGGATAGATGAGGGGAGAGCGGTGGATGTCATCTACCTTGACTTCACCAAGGCTTTTGACACCGTCCCTCACAACATCCTCCTGGACAAGCTCCGGAGGTGTGGGCTGGATGAGTGGACAGTGAAGTGGATTGGGAATTGGCTGGATGGCAGAGCCCAGAGGGTGGGGATCAGTGGTGCAGAGTCTAGTTGGAGGCCTGTGGTTAGCGGTGTCCCTCAGGGGTCAGTCCTTAGTCCAGTCCTGTTCAATTTCTTCATCAATGACCTGCATGAAGGCACAGAGTGCTCTCTCAGCAAGTTTGCAGATGATACGAAGCTGGGAGGAGGAGCTGATACCCCAGAGGGCTGCACTACCATCCAGAGAGACCTGGACATACTGGACAACTGGGCGGTGAGAAACCTCATGAAATTCAACAAGGTCAAGTGCATTGTCCTGCACCTGGGGAGGAATAACCCCAGACATCAGTACAGGCTGGGAACCGACATGCTGGAGGGCAGCTCTGCAGAGAAAGAGCTGGGTGTCATGGTGGACGACAGGTTGACCATGAGGCAGCAGGGTGCCCTCGTGGCCAAGAAGGCCAATGGGATCCTGGGTGCATTAAGAGGAGCGTCTCCAGCAGGTCAAGGGAGGTGATCCTGCCTCTCTACTCAGTCCTGGTGAGGCCACATCTGGAGAACTGTGTCGAGTTCCGGGCCCCACAGTACAAGAGGGATGTGGAGCTGCTGGAGAGAGTCCAGTGCAGGGCCACGAGGATGATCAGGGGACTGGAACATCTGCCATATGAGGAGAGGTTGAGGGAGCTGGGCCTGTTCAGCCTGGAGAAGAGAAGGCTGAGAGGGGATCTAATTAGTGTCTATAAGTACCTCAAGGGAGGCAGTGAGGAGAATGGGGCTGGCCTCTTTTCACTGATGGCCACCAACAGAACTAGAGGAAATGGCCAGAAACTAAAGCATCAAAAGTTCCACAGGATCTTAAGGAAAAATTTATTAACAGTGAGGATGACAGAGCACTGGAACAGGCTGCACAGAGAGGCTGTGGAGTCTCCGTCTCTGGAAATCTTCAAGACACGCTTGGATGCGGTCCTGTGCCACGTGTGCTGGGTGACCCTGCGTGTGCAGAAGGGTTGGACTAGATGACTTCTAGAGGTCCCTTCCAACCTTAGGCATTCTATGATTCTATGATTCCATATGACACCTTGAATATAAGAGATGATAGGGCTGCTATAAAGACTTAGGGAGAAAGCGTGGAGGGAGGCGTTGGATTGGTCCTCTGGAGGCGTTTTCCTGACGAAATGATGGAATTTAGCATTAGTGATAGGATTGATTTAGGAGAGGGAGGAAGCGTAGGGTCCCATTTGCAGTGAGGGTGCAAAGGACATGCCAAAGGAAGTGTGAAGGTGTGCCAAGACTCATGCTTTGCACACTTTGTGTTTTGGGTGAGAAAGAGAGGTGGTGGTGTGGAGGCGTTTTTCTGGGGAAATCCTGCAGTTTAGCATTAGTGATAGGATCGATTTGGTAGAGGGTGGAAGCACAGGATGCCATGGGGAGTGAGGGTGCGAAGGGCATGCCAAAAGAAGTGTAAAAGTGTGCCAAGACTCATGCTTCTCACACTTTGTGTTTTGGGTGAGAAATAGGGTTGGTGATTTGGAGGCCTTTTTCCGGCAAAATGCTGCAGTTTAGCATTAGTGATAGGATCCAGTTAGAAGAAGATGGAAGCATAGGGTCTCATTTGGAGTGAAGGGGTAAACAGAATGCCAAAGGCAGTGTGAAGGTGTGCCAAGACTCGTGCTTTGCACACTTTGTGTTTCGGGTGAGAAATGGGGTTGGCATTGTGGAGGCCTTTTTGTGACGAAATGCTGCAGTTTAGCATTAGTGATAAGATCGATTCAGGATTCATGAGTAGTTATCCACACTTTGCTTCTTTTATGTGATTTCACCTTAATAAATGCTCCATGTAGTCACCCTGTTCTGTGTGATTATTGCTGAATCCTGACCCCATCCCCAGGTACTGTTTGAGCATTCACCACAATCCCGAGTACTGCAGATCCCCAAGTTCGAGCTTAATCTAATCCTCATTCCCAAACACATCATGTCATGAGCTCATTGCTTTCAGCCCATGAAGCCTCCAGGAAAATAACAGACCCTTTCAGGGTGAGATATGGGAATGTTACCGTTTTTTAAAAATGTCCAGGAAATCACTTTCCACCAGGCAATCTTAAGCTGCAGGGAGTTTCTCATGCTAAACACAAGTAGAAAGTGGGGAATGGAGGCCACACATTTGGCCACTCTGCCTTTTATGGCAGTGAGATACATTCAAGATATAGAGGAGCTTTTCAACATCATTACTCCCAAGAGTAAGCAAAGAGGTTTGAGGAACAATATTTCTTAGTATCTTTAGATGTCCTTGTGACTCCTGAGGATTGTTTCCCTAAAGGACAAATCCTTCACACTCCTGCTCTGAGTGCTTAAAGGAATGCATCCACGGTCACTATGTGACGTGTGGCAGGAGAGATGTCTCCTTCCCAGTAGCCTGGTCCCATTTGGTGCAAAGGCCCAGCTGAATTCACCAATTTCTCTGTCCCTTATGCGCCCTACTCCTGGGAACTGTTCACTTCAATAAACTAAAATAATCACCTGTTGCCATTTCCTAATGAGTGGAGAGGGATGGATTTCAACATTGCCATTTATTGCAACAAAGTATGGCTATCTATGAAAGCTGGAAATGTCCCACTCTGGAAACTCCATTTCACATCCCTTAACTAGACAGGAGACCAAGGAGTGGACAAGGGGGGAGTTCATTGACACGGGGATCAGGTGCTGGTTCAGAAATATCAATCATCTGGGCTGTCCTCAAACAAGAACATTCCAGCACTGGCTGTAGGGAAAGCTCATCCCGGCTACATCCGGGATGCTGCAGAAATGGGAGGCACCCCCTGTCCAGCCACATCCAGGCTCTGCCCTCTCAAACCCTTCCAGCTCCCCTCCCCTGGAGTTCTGCTCAGCCCACCACATGAGATGAACAGGCCATGGGCTAATGAGCACCTCTGGGTTGCTGCATCGAAGGCTGTCAAGGCCCAGGAACATCTTCAGGGGCTCCTTGTTCTTCCTGAAACAGCACCAGGTTCAGGAGAGACTGCCCGTTGAGCTGCTGCTTTGTGCGAGGGAAAATGCCCATGGCCAGGAATATGTGTCCNCTTGTGCGAGGGAAAATGCCAATGGCCAGGAATATGTGTCCCCTCGCTGGAGAAGCTCCTGCCTGCCTCTTTTGGCCCAGCTCTCCTTCCCCATCATCCTTGTGCTCTCCGTGCGGGTCTCCTCCTCCTGCTGGCCTATCAGGAACAGGCACAGCAGTGATATCACAACCAACATCCAGGTCACGTGCCTGCTGCTGGCCTATCAAGTACCGAGGCAAAGGTGGCCTTGCAATCAACATTCAAGACATCAGCTGCAGTCGCTCGGTTGCTCCTGTCCTCTTCTCCAGGGACATCCCTGCTCTCCAGAGAGCCCTTCCTGGGTCAGTGCATCCATACTGGCCATTCCTGGAGCTTTGCCTGTGCTCCTGTAAGAGGAGCTGCTCCTGGGCAGAGCTGTCTCTTTGCATCTCATAGTAGGACAGGACATCTGCACATTGAGAAGGGAAATTATTTCCGTGTGCTTCAGGGATGGATTAGAGGACTGAAGACATCTAGTGACCACTGAGAAGTCCAGGAATGCAGTGGGATTCCACTAGTTGCCAAGAACACCACACACTGGCAGGAAGTCAGAATCCCCCTGCCCAAGTTTTGGGATGCAGGAACTGGGTTTCTGCCCAGGAGCTCCTTGTCTAAGCTCCCACTGGAAGCAGTGGAGATGAAGAGAGGGAGTCGGGGGTATGCACACACCGCCCTTGGAATATTTGAAGTTTCTAACATATCCCAGAGGGAACCGACAGGAAAATCAGGCCCTTTGGAGAGGTTAGTGGGCAAACACCCCAGGACACCCTTGGTCTTCACACTTGCTCCTCTAAAACTGATTCCCACATGTGCCCTCTGCAAGGAAAGGGTTTTTTCTTTCCATTTCCCCCTTCTCAGACTTTGTTCTCATTTTCCCCCCCAATTTTTTTCTTTCGTTTCCCCCCTTTTTACCCTTTTTCCTTCCTCCCCACTTTTTAGATTTTTTTTCCCTCCATTTAGCAAATTTTTTCTTTGCTTTCAAGGAGTGGGGGGATTGAACAGGAAAGATTTTTGAGATCTGGCACGAGGGCCTTTACCTGCTTCTGAGTTTTGTTTTTTTCCAAACACTCAAAAGGTACACCATCACATAAAACTCTGGACATTATTGTCTGCTGGGTGAGTCGATGAGTTTTTTTACAAAAGATGACTCAACTTAAAATTTTATCTTTCTAGAAAGAGCGTCTGGGTAGAAATGTACTCCTGCTTAAAAGTTAGACAGAAAAAACCCTAAGTCTCCTTCTTGTGCTCCTGGTGTGTGGCAGCGCTCTCTGCGAGTCTCTGGTGACAGGACTGGGAGACCCCACCAGGCATATCCCTGCGGGGTCTCTCCAATTGCCGCAGGACGCTCTGATTGCTCCAGCTAATTACCGCATCCAATTCCTCGATGAATTATATAGTCCTCGCTTGGCTTGGGGAGTCTTGTGGGCGTTCCTCGGGTGGTTTTGGGGCTGTTCTGGCCGTTTATGGGGTATATTCAGGGCGCGCTCAGGATCACGCGGACGGCACCTCAGTCCGAAATGCCGGCGGGGGCAACGCGTGCGCACTGCGCAGGCGCGGTTCTCCGGGAGGGAGGGGGGAGCGCGCGGCTCCTGCGCAGGCGCGGTTCTCCGGGAGGGAGGGGGGAGCGCGCGGCTCCTGCGCACGCGCGGTTCTCCGGGAGGGAGGGGGGAGCGCGCGGCTCCTGCGCACGCGCCTCTCTCCGCTCCGGGAGCATTCCTCCTGGTGGGGNCGCGCCTCTCTCCGCTCCGGGAGCATTCCTCCTGGTGGGGGGGGGGGGTGTGCGCGCATGCGCGCTGGTGCCCGCCGCGCCGTGCATGCGCAGTCCGCCCCCCCCATCCCGGAGGAGGGGTCGGAACCAGCCCCCCGCTCCCACGGTCCCCATCGGGCAACAAATGGCGGCGGAGCCGGTTGTGCTGCACCGTTTATTGCCCCCCCAGAAACACGAGCGGGGGGGGG
>VWPW01021474.1:0-15672 GCA_013389825.1 Crypturellus undulatus
CAAAGATGAGCACCAGTGGTGCAAACAATTGCAAAAGAAAGTTGTCTTATCTTCATGTATAAAATGATTGATGTTGAAGTGGATATGACCACTGAGAAATAAGATTTTAGGTGTATGATAAATATTTCTGTAAAAAAAAAATCGTTCAGCTGTGGTTTAAAAACAGGGAATTATTAGGAAAGGAAAAGCAAACTAAACCTTACTGCAAAATATCATTATATTCCTATGTAAGTCTAAATGAATAATGAGTTCCCTTTTCTGATGCTGTCATCTTAGAGTAACCGGAAACGTATAGAAAAATGGAAGAGAATTGGAGTGAGGAGGAGGATCAAAACTTTGGAATATCTTCATTTTATAGGACAAGTGAGTTAGTTGGGATTCTTTATTGTGGAAAAGTTATATGTGAGGAAGGATATAATGTGTATAAAATCATTAGTTGCTTGGAAAGAAGGTGATGAGGCTGTGATCCAGAACTAGGAGCACAGCAGGAAGCTAGAGAGTCACAGGTTCATGGATAACAGGAGGAGGTAAATCCTCATGCAATATGCACGTCAAGCTGTGGGGCTCCATGAATTTACATTGAAGGGCTAAAACATGCTTTTTTATGTGGGCATATTGAGGAGCAGGGTCTCTGTGTCGGTGAGCCAAAAACCTTTATTTAGGTCTACATAGCCTCCCACCCCAGAGCAGCCCTCGCCCTGCCCAGGCAGCATGCGGAGTCCAGCAAGTCAGGTGATCACATGCCGACTATGTGCAAGGCCCTCCTAGGAGCTTCCTGGTCATGCGCTGAGCCACTCGGCTGCAGCTCACACCTCTCTTGCTCAGCCTCCACATCTGCTGAGGAGACGCTCCTGGTCACTGACCCACAGCTGACTGCGACATCTTCCCGTTTGTTTTTTGTGGCACTTAGTCCTGGTGGGAGCTCCGTGATTTAGACATAGTAAGGTGGTCCAGGACACTGACAATACGATTCTAGTAAGGATAATGAAGAACGGAAGGAGGAGGGGGCTGCTAGTGCTGGTTGGACCCATTGCGCAGGAATCCACTGCGGGCCTTGATCTGTAGAGACACAAGCATACCCTCGCCCCCATGTTATCAGAGGTACTGCTTTTTTTCCACCGGTCTGTCCCCAGGTTCCCGATCTCCGCCATGGCCTCACTAAATTGGTTTGCTTCTTTCCACCAAAATGCCCCAGCATTGGCATGGCCTTGTCTGCTTTCCTTATCGTCATGGTAGCATATTTGCCATAGCAGAATTTGTACTTCCACCAATAAACCATGGAAGCAATAGGAACCACTAAGAAACTCCTTTATAAGTTGGTCATCAGTCAGTTTGGAGATATGAGTTGTTGTTGGTTTCCAACAGTAACTGTTTTCTGAATGGAATAGAATTTCTCTTCTTTTGCTGAGTGCATTTCTTCCTCCTTAATTCTTCTAAAAGTCATCTTCATCAATTCTTGCTGTTTCTCCAGCTGTTCCAGGTTTAAGTGGTAATCCTGGTAGTGGCTGGCAAAAGATGTCATATAGGGGAAGCCTTGAATGTATATTTAGGAGGGCTGCATAACAGAGGTGTCAGTATAACGACTTCGTATTCACAAGTTGTGATTTTCAGCTATGGAGAGGATCTTGCGCTTAGCTTCTAGATGGCAGGTATATATCACTGTGCTAGACTGGGGTAGGTTTTATCTCAAGCTACAAGGTGTGCCATTTCCCATTTCTACAGGATAGTATGGGGTCATTTGCTCTTCTATATTTTTGTAGGTATCTCTTTTGCACTCTCTTTTGGATTTTCCTTTTCTTCTGGATCTGGTTCTGACATTGGGTTCTTTATCATCATATTCCCGAGGTAGTATTCTTGGATGTTTGTCTCCTGACCAGTTTCTTTCTCTTCTTATGAAGGCATTTCCACAATTCTCCTGGAGTAGGACCTTTGTAGCCCTTCTGTTCTTCCTCCTTGCCACTGAATATGAGTGGAAGTATATCCACAGCAGTCATGATGATGTGGTTATACAGAGCACCACTTGTGGGCAGGCTGAGCTGGGTGTCTGGCCAGCTCGCCCTGAAGGGTGCCACCCCCCCAGGAGCCCGCTGAGCAGTGCGGCTGGCACCAGGCCTTGCCACTGCCGCCCTGTAATGATGCCCGAGGGTCGTACCGAACCGAGCAAGCCAAGGTGGCTGCGGAGCCACCGCCACCAGCCCCTGCCACCAACCACATCTGCCCTGTCCTGTAGTATCACCCCGACCTTATCCTGTGTTGGCAGGCCGTACACTGTATGGGTATTTAGATGCGGTTCTTGCTCATGTGCCTATATCAAGCTGCGTTTCAAATCAGCTGCCACTCCCTCATTCTTCTGCTCCTGTGTCACGGAGTTCCCCATCGTTCTAAACTGCTTACCTCTGTCTTGCAGGAGAAAACTGTGTGCGCGCGGCTTCCTGTCAGCCTTTGTTCAGCTGAGCTACACCCCCGTGCAACAAGCACATGTCCCTGTTTGGGCGCCATTTGTTGCACCTTGTGAAGAGGTGGACTCAGTCCTTCTGTGCCTTCATTAGGTATGAACCTGTAGTTCCCAGCTGCTACCTCTTTACTTTCAAGAGGCTTTTAGTGCATGCATAAAGGACGCCTCCTTTCAGTGTGATCCTTACGCTTCCTTTCAGCATGAATCCCAGAGTTCATCTGGGCGGTGCAACCGAAGAGACACCTAGTCTTTGAGCTCCACGTTGGGCGCCATTTGTGGGTGTAATGAGGAGCAAGGTCTCTGTGACGGGGAGCCAAAGACCTTTATTTAGGATTAAACACAACTTACATAGCTTCCCACCCTGGAGCAGCCCTGCTCTGCCCGAGCAGCACGCGGAGCCCAACAAGCCAACCAGCCAGGTGATCACGTGTCAACTACCTGCAAGGCCGACCTAGGAGCTTGACTACCCGCAAGGCCGTCCTAGGAGCTTCGTGGTCATGCGCTGAGCCACGCAGCTGAAGCTCCCGCCTGTCCTGATTAGCCCCCGCTTCTGCTGAGGAGACACTCCTGGTCACTGGCCTCAGGCTGACTGCAACATCTTTATTCCAGTGTTTGTGTTCAGCTGTGGCTGGAAATGGGAAATGGGAAATGTTTTTCATTGACTTGCAGTCTGCCCCAGTCTTGAGTCCTTCGTGGCTGTGATCTGGAAAGAGGATGAAGGTGAATTACTGGCACTCCCTTGAAATCCTTTTGAGAAGATGAAAGGGAACAAGAAAATCCGGCAAAGATTGCATTAGAGAAATAGGCAAAGAGACCATGCACATTACAGGGAAGGTCAAGATTTGAAAAACAACGTGCATGCTCAACACCTGTGCTGAATTTGAGGGGACAAGATGATTTTAGGGGGTCAGCAGAGCCAGCAGATACTTTAAGAATGTTTTTAGCTGATTGTAAATGAAAAAAAAAAGCCAAACCCCTATGAGCAGCACAGAGTATAAAGCTGGAGAATACCAGTTTATGTATTATGCAGGCGAAGTTTAGTTCTCTTAGTTTAGGAATGAGTAAGGGCATTTAAGAGAGAAAATTCACATCAAATTTGCATTTCCTTGGATGGGAGAAACTATATTTTATAGGAGATGATGATATTGCTAAAGAAAAAGAGGCACGAGAGTAGATGAAAGTAGACTTAAGGTGAGAGACAGAATGGGCATCATGATGGGGACTGCAGAAACTAATTATTAGATGTGAGACACTTCAGTGCTTATGACATGTAAGATAGAGGAAAATCTTAATAGCAGAGGAAATCTGCTTGTTTGTAAGACCTTTTCTCTGTTTATCCTGTAAACATCACAAATTGAGCCTAAAGGACAAATAAAAGTGGAAGAATACTCAAGCTTTTCCAGAGATTTTTCTGGCAATGACAGTTGCATTTGTCAGCTGAGGCAGTAACTCTAAAACCTTTTCACCAATGAGAAAAAAATCCGTCACTGTCAAGAAGTAGAAGTGTATTTGTTCATTAAAAAAAAATCTCCTAAGAGTTATTGTAAAGACAGAGATTTAGGAGTTAGAAATTCAGGGAAATCGTCATGGTTGAAGTGGGAGGAGGTACAGAGATAAAGTATATGTTCATGTAGATCGTATATGAACATGAACTGTGTTTTTGCCTTTGTTTTTGTGGAGCTGACCTTAATTTAGGGACATAAGAATTCTTTTTCAGTTTCACAAGGGTAAGGGAATGTAATTTAGTGTACTTCTGACATATCTGTATTATTTCAAGTCATAAAAATATCATTGACTTTTGGAAGTCTATAGCACAATACATTTATAGAAGATGTTTAATGTTCTCTTTGCAGCATTTAAGAGACTCTGATGAAGGATTTATGCAGGTATAGAAAAAAAAGATTCTCACTCTGATGAATTAAATGTTATTTCTTGCTTTGTCTTCCAGAAAAAAAAAGTCATTGAAATGCTGATTTCAAAATGTAAAACAGATGCATGATTATTTATGGAGATCGTAAGCTGTTTGGCTAATAAGTATAAACTATGATAACCCTAATTATCACAGATATATCTCTGGCCCAAAAGGCAGTTATAGAATTGTTAAAAAATGTTCTTTGGAATAAAAATTTTCCCTCTTGAAAAACATCTAACTGGATATTTGTGAATATAAAAATATTGATTTACACGTCACTGTTTCAAAATATAATGAAATTTACTGTATGTTTCATTATTAACTGTGTCTTTTAAGAGTTTAACATGCTAGAGAGCAAACCATATGAGTCAGCAAAAGCCTAAAGCAATCTCGAAAAAAGATTGCTAATTCAAATTTGCAGGGGTGTTGATGACATTTTCCTGTTCCTAAACCAAGGTAGAGAAGTGGAGAGAGGGAGGAGAGGAACAAAACAGCATATCAGAAAATTACACACAAAAAAGTTCTATTTCCATAGTTGCATGTGTAGAATCACATAGTAAAAATTAACTGTTGATGAGACATTAATCTGTATACATGGACACCTAGATAGATCTGAAAATCTGGATCTGCTCATCTTGTACATGCACAAGCACATCTACATTACTCACACATATTCCTCTCCCACACAACTGCTTCGCTGTTTCCCCTCAATTTTTTTTCACAAAAGAAAATAAGTGCAACCAAAGGAAAAAGTTGTGCAGTTAGCTAATCCTAAAACAATCATCAAATAATACAAATCTATAAACTCCATTATGCAAATCTATAAACTGCTATTTAAGCATCAAGATAAAGAGAACTTGCTGACATAAGCTATATGAAAACAAAGAAAAACCAAAATTGCTTTGCAATGAGACTCAACTGAGTAACTTGGAAACATGAAACTATTCCAAAGACCCTTGGACTAGTCATATCTTTTCATCCTCTTCAAAAGACCTTTGATAAAGTTCAACACTAGTAAAAAAATATACCTTCTGAGTGAAATATGATTTGAGTTCACTGTCACATCAAATAAAATGGACATAACATAGGAAAGAACCAGTTATGTTCTATGACATTGTATATTATTACTTAAATCTTATTACCTCTTTTGAACTGAATTGCTGTTTCTAAGCCTAAGGTCTTGTCGTAGGTAGGAGGAGAGAGCGATAAAGTTGATTTATCTTTGATATATTTCTGTTTACTGGCAAATATTGAAGGTCTGGAGGGAAAAAATTCGAGCAGTTCCTCTGGTATCTTTCCAACATCTTCTAGGTAATAGAAACTGCTTTCTTTCATGCACCACGCTGTGTTAAAACTATCTTCCTTTTCTGTTTTTTTTCCTGCTTTCTTTTTCCGTTCGGAGCACTCTTTTTAACACAGCATGAGCAATAGCACAGATAGATCACCCTGTACATCCTAGTAATTCAGGTTCTTCTCTGCAAATATAATTTCTCTTTGAATTTTAGAAAAAAAAGTCTATATTGCCCTTATATTCTCACAGCCATGTGGCATGAAGCCTGGTGTTTTGCAGGACTGGAGCTAACCTTCAGTGGTGTGGTATAGATGGTTTAAATACAAAAACACAAAGAAGAGTATCTTCACTGAGGTCACTGAGACTCCTGTGTTTTTGTGGATGTGTATTTTACCCAGTCCCTGTTCCAGCAAGTTCCACTGCATCTTTCTTTAGGTGTTTGCTCTTTCACAGATTTGAAGTGTTCCCAAATATTCCTATAGAAGGAATACTCAGTATTCCATACTCAAAATTCAATGTCCGTTTGGTATACTAGGAAGGCATTTGTGTTGATAAATTTGGATTACTTCTCAAAGATAATACTTTTTTATTGTACAGAGACAAAGTAATTTACATCAGAAAAAAGATGTTTTATATGAGATCAGAGGTAATTAGAGGGCAACTAGTAAACATTCTCTTTTTAAGTATTGCTTATAAGTATTGAGCACTGTAATTATTTTGAATATATTTTTAATATGTTGCTGTTTCTAAGATGCCTCTGCAGACACCTAAAAGTTTTATATTAATGATGACTAACTGCAGGCATTATTCACTTCCTGTGGAACTTTTGATGCTTCCGTTTGTGGCCATTTCCTCTAGTTCTGTCGGTGGCCACCACTGAAAAGAGGCCAGCACCATCCTGCTCACTGCCTCCCTTGAGGTACTTATACGCACTGAGTGTGTCTCAGCCTTCTCTTCTCCAGGCTGAACAGACCCAGCTCCCTCAGCCTCTCCTCATAGGGCAGATGTTCCAGGCCCCTGATCATCCTAGTCGCCCTGCGCTGGACTCTCTCCAGCAGCTCCACATCCCTCTTGTACTGTGGGGCCCAGAACTGGACACAGTACTCCAGATGTGGCCTTACCAGGGCTGAGTAGAGGGGCAGGATCCCCTCCCTCGACCTGCTGGAGATGCTCCTCTTAATGCATCCCAGGTTCCCATTGGCCTTCTTGGCCACGAGGGCACACTGCTGCCTCATGGTCAACCTGTCGTCCACCATGACGCCCAGGTCCTTCTCTGCAGAACTGCTCTGGGTAAAAAAGCTACTGCTTTCTAAATTCATGCCCGACATTATTTTGTAGTGTTTCAGTACAGATGAACCTCTTGTCTCTTGAATGTGTGTGCCGGATTCTGTCCTCTAGACTAACCCTTTCATTATGTGTATGTGGCTGCTGCCAACATATAGACCACTGTGGGTTGAAAACATCCAAAGCTCTTACTTAATTTACACATATTCTCAGATTTTTGAGGGACCAACTTCTCTACTATGCCAGTGGTCTAGCTCAGCACACAAAAGAGATCTTTCCAGGACAAATCCTGGACAAATGGATCAGAGAATGAAAAGTAGTAGTGAATACTTCTCCAAAGATTAAAAAGTGTACTAAACTGAAAAAAATAGTGTTTTCCTGAAAATCTTTTTTCCGTGGCACATATTTTTGCCAGCTGAACTCCTCCTTCTCTACCCCTGCTTTCTGGCAGTCAGCAGTCTGAAGCACTTAGGAGAGCAACAGTGTTTACAGACAATTCCCCAGCAATTTATCATTTTAAAAATATTTTGAAAACCACAAAGAATATTTTAAATGAAACCCAGCAAACAACTCCCTTTTTCCACAAAAAAAAACCCCTTCCCTGCTACCTGCGTCCTGGATTTTGATAGCAGCAGAATTTGCGATGGAAAGAAACAGCTGATCAGGGCAGTGGAAGCTGATCTGAGACATAGGAGGTTTTGCACATAAGCAAAAGTCCTCCAAAGAATTCTCACATGTGAGCATTTGGCTGTCATGTTATTTCTATGACAGTTCATGTATGGAATTTGATTGCAGGTGAAAGGAATTTTGGAAATAAGGGAAATTTTCCCTGATATCAGAAAGTTTTCTCATAGTTCACCTCTTACTTTCAAATCTGCTCTTATAATACTGGGGCAGCTCTCTTGAGTTGAAGAGGGGACATTTCCTCATTTTGAATACATAGGCTGTATTTGATTTCATTTAAGGGGATATTCTAATACTGAAAAAAAAAAGTAGAAATCTTAAACACTTTTCAGGGTTAGGTACCCTGTAATCTATGACATAGTGATGTCATAGGATTAACTGCCATATGATCATCTTTTCTCTGATCTTCATGACAGATTGTTACATGGTGCATTGCGGTTGATGCAATGCCTTGTTTTTGTTTTTTAAGGCTTGAATGACTTGTCCTTTTTTTGTCTTATTTTCTTCAGTAGATGCAATGCCATATATTTTCCTACTCAGAGTTTTAGGTAGCTGAGTAGATCTGTCTACTGCCTTTTTGTTCTTCAGTATTTAAGTTTTGCTCTGCCAAAGGAATCATTTACACATAAAGAAATTGGTAGGACAGGGAAAAAAAATTCAAGATCTTTTTAAGAAATTTCTAATTTTCCATTAATAGAACAAATATATATCAGATGGGCATGTGTGCCCTTTTGCTCCTTCAGTATAGGTGATGGGAGGGAGTGTGTTTGCATTTGGCTGCACATTTCTACTCAGAGTCCACTAAAGAAAATCCCAACCATAGTCACTTATGGTTGTTCAGTGCTCTGTAATTTGCCTTAAGCTAATGGAAACATTTTGTCCCTGTCTGTGTGGTAATGGTAGCACAGCAGGGAAGAAGAGTGGCTGGGATCTAGCTCAAATATTATAAATGCTAAGCATTTAGGTAGACTATACTTTTGACTATAAATGAGTAGCTGAAAGAGGGGCTATAACGTTCAGACTCAGAACAGTGGCTTGGCCGAAACCCAGGTTTAGCTTTAAGCTGTGCCATGAATTTCCTGTGTAAATTGATTTCTTTGTGTTTCTTGTTTCCACTGGTATAAATAAGAGATAATCAAATTTACTTGAGAAGAATTTTGCAAGAATAAGTAAGTAAGTGCACTGCCTTATCCAGAGGACTTTAGGTTATTATGTAACTAAAGGGACCTCAGGGATCAACATAAGGGAGATAAAATTGATAGCAAATGACTTCAAAAATGTAGCTATATTTTATGGATTTGTCAGAGTGGTGATGAAGTATAGTTATAAGTATTAGAAGGAACTCTCCCTAGAATTCTATTCTTCTTGAATATACACACAAGTGTTTCTTGCACTATGATACTGTTGACCTACAATGGGTTAACTGAGCATTTTACAGCCACTGTTTTTGTAATACTAATCAAGTGAACATCTGATCTTTTTATCTATCTCTGTCTTTTGTGTTGTTCCTCAAGCACCATTCTTTTCTGTCTTGTAGAAGTTCAGTAAAATATCTTAAGCTTTTGTTAGCAAGTACTGGTTGGTATAATGCATTGAGTTGGACAGGCAATTGTATTTGGGTCCAAGTGAACTGGGCATGAAGCAAATATGGGAAGATGGCTTTTCAAGGGGTAGCTATGCCAGACACAAGCCATAAAAAATGATTTAGTAAGTAAGTGGGAAAACTGACTGGATCTAATAATGTACAGCTTGCAGAACTGCTGTCCATGCTGTGAGCATATGTGAACAAATGTAGCACCCAGCAGTCATGGCTTCAGGATGGTGTACACCATGAATATTATTCCTGGAATAAGTGACTGAAATTCTTAGAAATCTGTGGTTCTGGACATATTTTTTCCCTGTACTAGACATAATGTGATATCCTACATCTGGCAGGAGACAGGTCACTACTTGAATTTTGTGTCCCAAAACAAAAAGATCTGGGAAAGAACAGACAATGACTGCTTCAGAAACCTCTGTAGGAAAACACATTTCTAGAAAATATAAACAAAATGAAAAGCAAAGTTTGCAGACATCTAAAAAGCATTTGGTACAATAAAGGGAAAAACAAACAAACAAAACTTCAGCAGCTGATAAATGAGTCAGTGCTCTCTGTTGCAAAAATATGGGTGAGATTAGGCCAACAGTGGCTTGTTTTTGATACATGAGTCTGAGACATGACCTCATGTTGTTGGGTCAGTAGCTGCACATATAAAGGCTAATGTTCACTGGGATAGTAGGACCCTGGCAACCTCACTCATGGTAATTAAAATAGCAAGTGCCAACAAGCACAGGTGAAGTCCTGGCCAAATCATTTGGAATGATGGGCAGAACTAACAGTGAAGAAATATCTTCTGTTTTGGAAAGGATGAGGAAAACTTAGGTTATACACAGAATAATGTCTTTTCCCTCTTTAGTCTGTAGTATCTCCAGTAAAAGAGTAAACCAAAAAACCAAAAATATCTAGTGGCGGAGAGTAAATCTATAACTACTTGGCATCATTTCCATTCTAAAAACGTGGAAATACACAATAAAGTCAACGTAAGTTGCTGTGAAACTTGCCAGTGAAGAATGAATCATTACAGTACTTTTTAAATACCATATTAAAATCTATTCCTGTAAGTCACAACTGATGGGATGGCTATTGTTTTCTTTCCAGATACTAGAAAATGAAGACATTTCAGCTGTTGGGGTTTATCCCTCCCATGCAATTGTTCCATAAATGACTTTTTCAGCTGAGACAGGCACTGTGAAACTCTCTGTGTTCTTGCTCTGTGGTCAGAAGTACACTGGGCAACTCCTATGGGGATACTTCCTTTATTGCTGGTGCTGCACATCTCCTCCACTAAAAACATCTAATAGAGACATAGTTGCATCTCTATTAAACTCTTGTTTTATTGTTCCTTCATTCCCTCAACTCACTTGTAGTTTTCTGTGTTTAAACTCATTTGCCTGACAAGGTAATGCAAACCTCTTGAGGCTGGGACTCAAGATATTGCTGTGCTTGCCTGCACAGTGCCGAGAACATTTCAGTTATCATGTTTAATTAGAGGCTTAAGAAATACTCTTTGCCTAACTCGGTCCTGGGTTTTTCTGATTGTTTTTCCTGTCACATCCATTTCCTAATTGAAACAATTTCATTTTTCTTTTCCCAGAAGATACAATTTATGTTTCCATACAAAGGAATTTAATTGGATTATTTTGTTTCCATATTTACCACAGGTAATTCTTTTTGACTACTACAGAACAAGCGAAACAGGGCTGACTATTAGCTGGTTCTACAGTGGACTTCATTTAGCAACCTAAGAGCTTTTTTCTTGCTTTGCTTTAGTTAGTTTACAAGGTATTTGGTAGCAATATTCATATCCAAGACAAACAGAATTAGCTACACAGGCCATAGTGTAATGCTGCCTCTGATATGTAATTAAAAAAGGTATTTTTTATTATTTTTTATATTATTATATCAGGTATTTTTATTACACCTGCGTTTTTTCTTACATATATATTCATGCTGACCATAGTCCACTTAGTGCCTTACAACATGGTCCTAAGAGCTGTGTTGTCACCAGCCTTGAAGACAGTAACATCCATGATGGATTCTGTTATAATTGCCCTAAATGAGAATGTGATTGCACACATGTCTCTCTTACGAGCATGGCTATAAAAGAATGGCTTTTCTTTTTAGTATAGGTTGTACAGCTAAACTTATACTTTGTTAATTGCTGGAATCAGTCAGTTTCCTCTTCTGTAGACTTAGAGTGTTTCATGCTCCTTTTATTTTGGTAGCTTCTATCCTTTGCTACTTTTAAACACTGTTTTTTTTTTTTCTTTTTTAAACCTATTATTTTAAAAGCAAATAATTCTATTAGCAACCCAAGCTTTATGTTATCTATATTAGTTAATCTACTCCTGTTCTTAGAGGTATTTTAGCACTGGCTTTTTATTAATTTATTAGATGCTTGGTCCTTTCAATAGGTTCTGCAAGCAGATTCATGTGTCTATCTCCTCTTAAATAATAAAAAGCAGAAGTAATTATATGTCAATAATTTAAATGACAGATTAGCATAGGACTGCCTAACTTGGCTCATTTAAAGAGGAATCTATATATCAAAAGAAACATGACTATATTTCTCTAAGACAGTTTGCTACCTATGCTGTCTTGTTTAAAGTTTACACAGCAATTTTTAGCACAAGCATATTTCTGACTGAAACAGAAATAAGAGTGTTTTGTTTGATTACTTTCTTTTTAGCTATTAAACCTTGGCAAAAAAAAATGAAATAAGAGGTGAAGTTAGTGCAGAATAAGATGTGAACAGAAATTAAAGCTTAGAGCTTCATTTTAGTAGAGGAGCTACGTGTCTGAAGACTGAGTCATCTGAAGGAAGGTTAAGTAGTTTGAAGTTTGAATTTGCTTCATGAAGCAGCACAGTAATGAAGTACATATTTCTTGCTTGCCACTGAGGAGTGTTTCCACATTATTTTTACTTCCATTCACCCATGGGGTAATATTCTGTTTTATAATGAGCAGATTCACCAGCACACTGCTTGAGTGATGGCGAAACACTGTTAAATTTCCTACTTATATGAGACGATTAGTTTACTTTGTTTCCCCAGGGTGTGCTGATGACTGACTGCCAGAAACTATGCCTAGAGAAACAAGAATATTTCATCATCGTTGCAAATTTAGAGACATAACAACGTCACATATTTTAAATGTGTTCTTCAGGGACATGCTTCCTCCCTCCACTCCCCCCACCCGCGCAGGTACAAATGATCAAAGCCTTATTTGATCTAATAGAAGAATGCCTCCCATTCATTAATAGGCTTTGAAGGACAGTTAAAATGTTGAATTGTAGATTAATATTGCTGTTAGATGTAGGAATGCACTCTTCTGAGAACACCCTGTGATACTAGACTGATACTTGGCTTATATTAGGGTGTCTGTAATTAGAGCCTTTGCCCAGAACAGGCTTTGGCAAGAACAGTCTCTGTGTGTAGTTGCACTGTTGTGTTGTTGAATTCCAAGTGCAGCACTTGGAATTACAATACCAAGGAGCAGAGGCAGCTTTGCTTTGTTTTTCTCTTTTACTGGTGATCTGCTAAGCGAGAGGGAGCAGGTAGTTTTCAGAACAAGGCCATAGTTACATGGCTGACTGAATGACTCTCTTGTTCATGTTGGAGGAGAAACAATGTGTCGAGATTAGGTAAACGTAGTGCAGGAGAATTAATTCTGCACTGCAGTTTGAAGTAATTCAAACTGTCAATACCTTGAAATGTCCTTGAAACGTCCTCTCTGCATCACATTTAGGTGCGATGCATCACATCGCTTAGGTACAAAAATGACATATTTAGTAAGATAAGTTTTGCATTGAAAAATACCTCTTACTGTTCTATTCTTTTGGACTATCTAAATGAAACAGTGTAATTCAACAGAATTGGGAGTCATGAGCAGAACCCTAATTATGCAGAGAGCAGTTGGAAATTCACCTGTCCTTTCTGTAAGGCCATAATTTCACACCTACTTTCTGCTCCAGGTTCTACTACTCAGCTCTTAGCCACTGAAAACGCACTGAAACTCTCTGACTATACTGCTTTTTACCTGCTCTACTTTATTTTTTGTTTACCTGTGAATAGCCATTACTGGATTTCAAACAATAATACATTTTTCATATAGTTATGGTTCTGACACTGATAGATGGTATTTGACTCAAGATGATTTTAATAATTACTATGAGGGCTTAAAAAATCCCATGTTCTGGTTTCTGTGGAAAAAGTTTCTTGGAGAAGACAAGGATCTCAGAAGTAGAACAGCCGAAATATACTAAAATGACTGACTGATTGACTTACTAAAACAATAGCAATATTTATTTATCTTTTTCAATGAGAGTATCTTGATTACTATTACCAGTATTCTTAGTAGTTATGTGACTCACCCACAGTTTTCCAAGGAGCTGAAAATGAACTGGCATATCTTCAGCCCTAATCAAGTACATCAATGAAAATACTAGTGTTTGTTTTCAGTGTAGTAATGGAGAGGGAAAGGTGAGTGACAAATCACTGGACATATTTCATGACTTCATGACATGATGTGAAATGCTATGAAGTTGGAATCTGTTTCTTCTGCCTTTTCATAACTGTTACCATTTCCATTGAGTTTGGTTCTCAAAGTAGGATTATCCTGGTACAGCTTTATTTCAGTTACAACTAGGAAAAAGATAAGTGACATAAATGCAAATGAAAACAGCCTCTTGATTCTTGGGTGAGTGGGTTGCTTCAGGAAGAAGGGAGCTTTTGCTGTTCTTGCATTTGTTTGTGCTGTGAGACCAAGCCTGGTGATGAGTTTAACACAGTGCTTGGGCTCTCTCATATAAATTCCATGATCTAATTGAAAGAGGTGGATTGGAGTTCTGTCTAGATAAAGCTACGCTCTTCATGCCAGATGCAGCTGATTCCTGAGTGTTCATAAAAATGCTTAAAAGCATTTATTTTTCCCTTTGGAATGACCTCACACAAATTGTCAAGCATTTAAAAAATATATTGTGGGAAGATGTCCCAAGTATCTTCATAAAAGATATCTTTTTGTCTATTCCCAATTAGGCTGTTTGTAAAAAGTATTATGCTAATTTTATAGTGAGTTGGATTTTTTCAGAAGTATAAAATCTAAAACCATTGCCAAAGGATGTTTCGGGTTATTTTTTAAAGTGTTTACTAAAATAGAGATTTATCACATGTTAATTTTGGGGGCAAATGAACTTGGAGGAATGGGCCTTCACTGACTCATGTGGTAGAAAGCTACAAAATAGGAGTTGTTATTCTCTAAAAAAAGATAAACCAACATTTTCTTTTAAAGGGGAAAAAACATTATTTACTCTTATTTTCTATTTCTACTAAAAGTGAACATGTAATTCAAGGCCTGCCTTATGAAAACTGTTGGTAAATTCCAGGAAACAGATGCTCTTTCATAGAGAAAGAGAAGAAAAGTCTCTGAAAGAAAAGATTTGTACTTCAGATTACCACAGAGGAAGCTCCTCTTGTTGGTAGAGCAACTATGGACTATGTAGGCTTGTTCGTAAACTCTAGTCCCATAGGTATGATAGTATAAATGTCCTTTGCAGATTGTAATGATTTCTGATAATGACATTTTGGTGTGGCTTGCTTGGTAAATCTAATTAACATTTTTAGTTAACTTCTCTTTTTGCAGCAAGTGATCCTTTTTTGGAGATGAGATACTAAATATGGTATGTTTTTAAGAGGATTCATTGCAGGTTACTGTGTGCACTGAAATCATAGAATCATTGAATCATTAAGGTTGGAAGGGACCTTTAGAGATCATCTAGTCCAACCCCCTGCACACACGGGGTCACCTAGAGCATGTGACACAGGATTGCATCCGAGGGGGTTTTGAAGATCTCCAGGGAAGGACATTCCACAACGTCTCTGGGCAGTGCTCTGTTCCAGTGCTCTGTTACCATCACTGTCAAGAAATTTTTCCTTAAGTTCCTATAGAACTTGTGGTGCTTCAGTTGTGGCCGTTTCCCCTTGTCCTATTGCTGGCCACCACTGAAGAGGCTGTCTCCATCCTCCTCACTCCCTCCCGTAAGGTATTTATATACACTGTGCAGGTCCTCTCTCAGCCTTCTCCAGGCTGAACAGGCCCAGCTTTCTCAGCCCTTCCTCATAGGGCAGATGTTCCAGGCCCCTGATCATCCTCGTAGCCCTGCACTGGGCTCTCTCCAATACCTCAACATTCCTCTTGTATTGGGGAGTCCAGAACTGGACACAGTACTCCAAATGTGGCTACACCAGGACTGAGTAGAGGGGCAGGATCACCATATACCTGCTGGAGATGCTCCTCTTAATGCATCCCAGAACCCCATTAGCCTTCTTGGCCACGAGGGCACACTGCTGCCTCATGGTCAACCTGTCGTCCACCATGACGCCCAGGTCCTTCTCTGCAGAGCTGCTCTCCACCAGGTCAGTCCCCAGCCTGTACTGGTGTCTGGGGTT
>VWPW01021474.1:15811-50680 GCA_013389825.1 Crypturellus undulatus
TCCTCCCAGTTTCATATCATCAGCAAATTTGGTGAGAGGGCACTCTGTCTCTTCATCCAGGTCATTGATGAATAAATTGAACAGGACTGGGCCAAGGACTGACCCCTGAGGGCACCTCTAACAATAGGCCTCCAACCAGACTCTGCACCGCTGATCACCACCCTCTGGGCTCTGCCATCCAGTCAGTTCTTAATCCACCTCACCGTCCACTCGTCTAAGCCACACTTCTGGAGCTTGGCCAAGAGGATGCTGTGAGGGACAGTGTCAAAAGCCTTGGTGAAGTCAAGATAGATGACATCCACCACTCTCCCCTCATCTATTCAGCCAGTCATTCCATCATAGAAGGCTATCAGGTTAGTTAAGAATGATTTCCCCTTGGTGAATCCATGACTGCTCCTGAGCGCCTTCTTGTCCTCCACATGCTTAGAGACAACAGCCAGCATGAGCTGTTCCATCACTTTTCCAGGGATGGAGGTGAGGCTGACTGGCCTGTAGTTGCCCGGATCCTCCTTCTTGCCATTCTTGAAGACCGGCATGACATTGGCTTTCTTCCAGTTCTCCGGCACCTCCCTCATTCTCCAGGACTTTTTGAAGATAATGGAGATTGTCTTAGCAATAACATTCGCCAGCTCACACAGCACTCTGGGGTGTATCCCATCAGGGCCCATGGATTTGTGGGTATCAAGCTTCCCTAAGTGCTCTCTGACCCACTCTTCCCCTACCCAGGGCAAGTATTCTTCTCTCCAGGCATCTTCTCTTGTCTCTAGGGTCTGGGATTCCAGAGGCCTGCTCTTGGTAAACATTGAAGCAAATAACGCATTCAGTAACTCTGCTTTTTCTGTGTCTTTCATAACCAGGGCACTCAACCTGTTCACCAGTGAGCCCACATTTTCCCTAATCTTCCTTTTAGCATTGATATATTTGAAAAAGCTCTTCTTGTTATTTTTAACATCCCTTGCCAGATTTAATTCCAGCTGTGCCTTATTTTTCCTTGTCGCATCCCTGCATTCCCTGACAACATTCCTAAATTTCTCCCAAGGAGCCTGTCCTCTTTTCCACATTTTGTATACTGCCTTCTATTTGAGTTTTGCCAGGAGCCCCTTACTCATCCACGCAGGCCTCCTGCCTTCCCTGCCTGACTTCTCACTCATAGGGATGCACCAATCCTGAGCGTGCAGGAAGTACTGCTTGAATACTGACCGCCTCTCTTGGGCATCTCTGCCACCTAGTCAGTTCTTAGTCCTTTTAGAGCCCTAGCCCATGGGATTCTTCCGAGGAGGTCTCTGAAGAGACCAAAGTTGGCTCTCCTGAAGTCCATGGGTGCAAGCCTACTTACAGCCCTGCTTCCTCCTTGCTGGATCCTGAACTCCACCAACTCATGGTCACTGCAGCCGAGGCTACCCTCCACCTTCAAATCTCCCAACAAGTCTCTACCTATTTGTTTAGTACCAGGTCCAGTTGCTCACCTCTCCTCCACAATCTGTGTCAAAAAGTTATTATCAAAGCTCTGCAGGAACCTCCAGGACTGTTTGTGCCTAGCTGTGTTCTTTCCAGCTGATATCAGAGCAGCTGAATTCCTCCATGAGAACCAGGGCCTGTGACCACGATGCTACTTCCAGCTGTCTGTAGAAGGGCTCATCAACTTCCTGATCAGGTGGCCTGTTGCAAATGCTGACCACAGTGTCTCCCATGTTAGCCTGCCCTCTAATCCTTACCCACAAGCTGTCAACTTCTCATTATCCACCCCCAGGTTGAGCTCCATGCCTTCCAGTTGCTCTCTCACATAAAGAGCAACTCCAGCACTTTGCCTTCCGAGCTTGTTGTTCCTGAAAAGCACATGGTCTTACATGACAGCACTCCAGTCATGTGAGCTAGCCCACCATGTCTCTGTAATTGTGATGAGATCATGACCTGACTTTTTTTTCTGGCGACTGTGGCCTTCTCCTTTATAACCTCAGTCATTTGACTTCTCAATCTTTTCTGGCCTTATATATTTGAAAAATAAAATAAATCAATGTTCTTTGATTATCTATTGTGCTTATCCTAATGACATCTCCATATTTGGATGAAAGCCTTTTGGTGTTCCTATACCTAATAATAGTAATCGTAAAAGAATAACATTTAGAACTTTTATTACAGTTTTAGCAGAGTCTTTTATTTTGTTAGTTCTGCAGTTGAATATTCTGTGAGACTGTTTAGAGAAAGAGAGCAATGGAGGTATCAATGACAGCTGGAATAAAGGCAGGACTAGGTAAATGCTTCCCAGCTGTCAGCTTATTGTACTCAGTCAAACTCTGACATGGTAGAGTGATTGAAGTGTATTGAAGAAATGAAGAGCTACATTTTACATTCTATAGTTAACACATATAATTAACACTTTTGCATAACCCTTAGTAGATCTGAGATGTTATATATTGCATGATTCTTAAGGAAAGCACACAAACGGAAATATTTGATCAGAAAAGAGAACTCTCAGAGCACAGTAAGACCAGGAAAGATGATGGTTTTCTTGATGTAGGGGTAGCATAACAGGGGATGAAAAAAGGGATACTGAGGCTCTAAGACCAGAACTAGGAAAAACAACTGTCAGAAAGCTGTGCCAAGGCCCTTTTGTTGGCATCTCTCCTTGGCAATGCAATACGCAAGATGAAGTAGCTCATAAATCACTGCATTTTGAGGAATAATTTATTCATGATCATTAACTAATTAATTTATAGTTTTCCAACTTCTCTGCTTTCAGGAATACTTATATAATTCCACTGGCTAGCACTGTTTGCATACTGTGCTACAAGAATTAGAAAAAAAAGAATAATGCTAGACCAACTATTTATGATAGTTAGTTTTCCACATTTTAAAGTTTAAAATCTAGCATTGGGAAGTCATTGTGCTCCCTAAATTATTTAAGATCATGCTGGATTTGCAAACAGTTCTTAGATGTAAGAATCTTCTAGGAAGCCACACAGAATGTAAAACATAGAAAAATATTTTCCCCTTTGGAGAACAACTTTTTCTTTTTTTTTTTTTTTGTATAAAGCTTCATGTATGAAAGTCTGTGTATCTTTATTGAAACATTGTTAGCGAGCATTTATCTGGCTAAATTTGGTGATAAATGTAATAAAAATCTATCACTCGGAGCTACTGTGAGTAACCATAAGCTCTGCATAACCAAAATCCCATTATAATTAAAGCTCTGTTCCTATCTTCTAGTTTGATTTTGTTTTTGCCTTTAATTTCCTACACTTCAAGAAAGATGCAGTACTGTTGGAGACATTTCTGAGGACAGCAACAAGGGTGACAGTAGCTTTAGCAAAGCATTCACCAAAGGGCTGAAGGAATTGGGGTTGCTTTGCTTTGCAGAAGAAGGCTGAGGGAAGAAACACAAATCTTAATGTGTGCAAAAACACATTTGGGCAAAGAGAAAGGAAATCAAGGTCATGGCCACCTAGACTACTACTAATAGACTCAAATTGCAGCGAGGAAGATTCAGGTTAAATATCTGGGAAAATTTGCAAATGAGAATGACAGTAAAGCAGGGACAGGACTAAGAAATGTATAAGCTACCATATAACTCTATGATATGTGTGTGAGAAACAGATGTGTGTGAAATTCATGTTCAAAAATCTGTTCTTAACATACGTCTTTCCGCTGCTGCTCAGGTGCAGCTGTTAACTACTCTCTTCTGACCTGTAAAGAAGGAGAACTGACAGATTTTATTGCCTTCCTGATTCCTTTCTATTTTTAGGTTTCTGTTTCTTTCCTGGGAAATAAAGGGAAGGGAAGACATCTCTGCTTTCCTCTGCACTATATCCTCCCCAACTCATGTGTCTGTTCCTCTGTGAGAACACCTGCAATTTTCATAAACTCATAAAAATGATATCTGACAGACAATCAGATCCTATCCCCCACAAATGCGTATTTCAAATATAAGGGCAACTAAATTTAAAATAAGATACATACTGTTCAGAGACCCTTGCACTTTTAGTCACCAAGGAGCGAGTAGCACTTTTTTTCTGAATCCCTTCATCCCCAAGCTCCTGACAGCTGCAACATTTCCCTTGCTTCAGAGCCCCCCAAATTAGCCTCCATCCTTCCCTTCTCTCCAGATTCCTTCTATCCCTTTTTCTCCTTCATCTGTTCTCTCGTTGCCATCTGGGAGGAACAGCTTGCTATAGCACCTAATGCAAATCAGTGTTTTTTAGTTTAGACATGGGCACTGGCAATTGTCTAACTTTGAAAAAAGGTTTAAATAAAGGCATTTCTCACACCTTTACAAGAGTGTTGAACCTGAGTGAAGAACCTCTATCAGCCAGCTTTATCCTCATATATATGTTGCAATGCTGTGATAAAAATGTTTGAAAAGGTGCCAAAAGAACTGTTATGTCTGTGAGGGACAGTGACATACAAGCAACTTGGATTTCAGTGGTTAAAAAAACGTGTCGGCATGGACCTATTGTTGGACTCATTAATCTTGTTTTTGATGTATAGCTTAACTAGCACTAACTTGGGCATCTCAGTTTGGTGTCAGGTTTGGTGACACAGATATGTCTAGATTTAAAGCACTTAACTGCTTTGCAGCTACATTTCTCCAGAGAAGAGGGACTGTGGAAAAATGAGTAATTAGGATATTTTGCTCCATTTAAAAATACTTTCTCATAATTGATGTTTGGCAGATCATCTTTTATTATAACAAGGCTGTTGTGAATGACCGCATTTGTAGCTGAACAACTTTGTCGAGCAGAATCACATTTAAGAGCGTTAAATTCATGACATTTTCTGTAGAGGAAGCAGTGGCTAAGAGTTTTCGATACCTCAGGCAATGCCATCTTTTAGGCAGAAGTATTTTTCCTAATTCCTGAGGGCCAACTTGTCTACATGATTTAGTAGTATCTGCAAAAGAGAACAAACTTCAGTTGAAGGCAGAATTGAATCATGTTTTCCACAAATCTCCTCTGATTCACCATCTAGCTGATGGAAGAAGTGATTGCAAAAGTCTCAGCAGTAAATTGGAATGACACAAATGGGACCTGGTGCTGAGGTACAGTTTCAGGACACAGAATGAGATTATTCACATTCACTGTACTTCACATGTAATTGCAAAATCACTATCTCGCTGAAGTATGAGAACCGCTCAGTGCTATATTCATCCAGGGAAGTGGTAAATGTTGCTACTACTGTGTAAAAATACACAATCGAAGTGACAAAATTTTAGTACTGCAAAAATAAGGACCTCTTCCCCCCTCCCGACACCTACTTTCAAGTTGTCTGAATATGAGAAAGGGAAGGGAATAATGATTTTACTTCATCTTCGCTCTGTGAAGGTCACATTAATTTTAAATAAATCTCTTAAATGTTGTTTTTAAAGTATTTAATATGTTTAGCTTATGACTTAACTGTTCCTATGAAGGTCTGTGACTTACTTTGCAGAAACAAGGCTCAACTAGATAAAAAACTATGTTTGATAGTTATTCATTTTTTCTCCAATTAGTTTCATGGTACAACTGACATCATAAATCTTTTTAAGAAATGTCTACAAATGTCTTTAAGGATGTTCAAATCCTGTTGAAGCTTGATGGTAATAAACTATCCAGGTGAGTTTTCAGTCTTCACATATGACCCTGAATTCTTAAAATGTGTGTCTTAATTGCTTATTTTTCATTCACAGGGAAATTGCTTGAGTGATCTGGCCAAAACCAGAGCTAGAATGGGGCACTTTCCAGGTTCCAAATCATGGTCATTCTTTCCTTCCTTCCCAGCATCAAGTAATATCTACCAATATACAAAATGGACATTGTTGATTTGTAAATAGCATGTCACCTGGCTTATTAACACTTTAACATTTCAGGTTAGCAACAACTTCACTGCTGTTCGTTGTGTATTTTTTTTAGTGTGTGTGTGTGTGTCTATGCTGTGTGCATGTAGAGTCATAGTTTTTATTTCTGCTTCTTTTCTACTATAAATTTAACCTTTTTGGACTTAGCTTCCTCTTCCTCAGTATTGGTAAGATATATATTTTATGTCTAAAAGCGTATGTATTTTTTCCTGATGAGTCTGGTCACACACCTTTAAAAGGGTCAAGACAGATAAAACCTTTTTTTGTGGTTATTACTGTATTTCTTAAAATATTTTCTGTATGCTTTATCTGTGAACTTCCTTTCTTCAGTTCAAAGATGATTATAATCTGACAAATATAGGGAAATTCAAGTTGTCTATGACTCTGAGGCAATGTGTCTGTTTTCTAAGGTTAGATGGGATTGTTAGTGTGTGAAGAATAAGATTTAACTCTGTTTATGTGAAGTATAAGCATGATGCTATATACAACCCGCTGTAGCGCAAGTAGGGTGAAGGGTGAAAATGGTAGTTACTGCCTTACTCCTTTATAATGTGGAAAAAATGCAGGTGGGATCTCTGACACAGATTTTGCTCAGATGCTAAATGGAACCTGAAAACCTGCTCATTACCATATGCAAAGCTATTTCATATGGAGTGAGGCCCAGAAGACCTGCAAGGCTGTTCTAATACTTCCAGTTGTGTGGCTGCTTGGGCCACCAAGGGCAGTATAATTTATACTGCAAGGAATGGCATGTCTCGATTACGTTCCTGTGGAAGAAGGTAGTTAAGGAGATCTTTCTGGAGGAGGAGGGAGGTTATTCTTGTCCCTTGGAAAGCTATACTAGGGAAGAAGAGCTCCAGGAACCTGCAAGATATAGTAGGCAGCAGGCTTACAAGAGCAACTTACAGGCTCCTCCTGCCATTTGTGCAGAAAATCTGAGAGTCTGCTGTGAAGAGAGGGAACAGTAAAGCCTCTGGATGTTAGGAAAATTACTTTCCAGGTGTCAGAATCTATTTCTTGTTTGTTGTACCTCGAACTCATTGAATTAAGTGAAATGAGGTCTAGACTTGAGGACAGTACAGATAGATAGAATCATGTTTAATCTCCCTCTCTCTCTCTCTTTCTCACTGAGGTTTTTCACTAACACCAAAATAACCTATTCCAACTTCTAATAAAACAAATCTTTTCTGATATGGAGACTGTCCAGTTTCTTTTGGTCAGCTTGCTATAGGGGAAGGCTTAGACAGATCTGCCTTAAAGCTGTAGCTGATTTGGAGTTCTATCACATGTAGTCAATGTTATCTAATGAGTTGACCATTAAGGATTACAATAATCTATTCATTAAACACAGGAAATCTGGATTTCTGGTGTTTCTTCTGTTGAAGACGGAAGTATAAAGAGAATGCCAGATCTCTAAAATTTATATTGCATCTGTTAGCTTCTAACGGCTGTGCAACAGGGTTAAGTGGTCCTGTGAGACCTTGAATACAAATGGACTAAATACTGTAGTGGGATACTGGAGTGCTATGATGACACCAGGATTGTTCAGATTGTTAAGAGGTTGGTGGATAGCAAGCTTCTCTTGAAGCTCATTTGAAATTTTAAAATTAAATTTTAGTCAGGTTCAGTAATTATGAGTTATAATTATGAAGTAATTCCCATGATTGATGTTTAAAAATGTATGTGGGTGTATATATGTCAGCAGATAAATCTTTTGACATTATAGTTTTCTGAAAGCTACAAAATTGTTTTGGCCAAGCGTCAGAATGCATCTCCATTGTCAAAGCAGGAAACTTTGAAAAATGTCCAACTTCAAACAGATTACGAGACACTAGCAGTCTTGGGAATGTAGCTACAGCGCTTCTCATCTTGGTGGCTTAAATCCATTAGACATGCTTAGATATCTGCTTATTTTAATAATCCTCTCACCCTTTTTCATGAGGCTCAAAATCTATTAGTAATGGTCAAAATGTGCCTTAAGAAACCCATTCCACATCGGTTCAGGTCAGACAGCTGAAAAATGAATGGCAGATATGCTCTGTACTCTTTCTAAAGAAACTAGTTAAGCAATCCAAATCTAAATGATCAAGCGTTTAAAAGTATCTCAAACAGCAATAGGCACTTGCTCTTATTTTTTTCTCTATACTTCCCTACACAGATACTGCCATGCCACTACATGACTCATTGCCATTTAAAACTGTCAGTCTCACCTTGCTAAAAGGTAAAGAAGTATAATAGGTCATCTTCTTTTCCATTCCAGATCTTCCAATTGGAGTTATATAAGTGCTCTCTCATTTTAATAAATGCACTTTTATGGTCATTTCCAAGAGACTTGATGTTTTGAAATTGGGTCAGACAAGTGTTTTGGTGAATCTTCTTCAACAGATGCAGCATAAAGCTGATTGGTGGCCAAAGTAAATCACTGGAATTAGAAGAAGTTCTCAAAACTTAACCCAAACTTATTCTTACTGAGAAAGAGAAATAGGAAAAACTTGGGGATGGAATTGATGCAGTGAACTCAGTAGGATAAATAAACAAGCACATAACTTTTCTGCACTTGCTGCAGCTTTCAGCGCTTATATATTGTTGCAGAGGCAATGAATATTCATATGATGTGTATTTGGCAAGGTAGACTGTCAAAACAGTGCCATAAATGCACAAAGAATATATATAAATAGGCAACGTATTTGGTTAAAAAAACTTCAGTTTGAAAGTAGCTGTTGCAAGCTTTACAAAATTTAAAGATTGTATGCATATAGCCCAGTTCACATGGATTTACATGACTGGCTCATGTCTTAGAGTCACTGAGGTAAAGGTAGAAGGTTGGACACAGCCTTCATTATCTTTGGCTAATATATCTGATACCCAACAGATTTTTGAGAGTTGACTTTGGTCATAGTACTTGAAAAACTGCACCAAAAAAATAACTATACTATATGTTTTTTCCTTATAGGACCTTCCTTTTTTTTTTTTTTTTTTTTTTTNAATGCTTTTAGATAGGTTATATTTTATTTTCTCCTTTGATATGAAATAGTTGAATTGGAAGTTATTGGTTTAAAGATTAAGGTGTGTAGTCATGTACCAGTGATTAACATGTTTGCAATTAGTCCCATTAGTAATAAATAGGCCATTTTGGGGACATACCTATCTGACCCTGGGGATGGGATGACCTTCTCTAGTTTCCCTTTTATTTCCCTTTTATTTCTATTTCTGAAGTAGAGGATTGTGCTGGTGATGATTCAATTTACTGACATAATGTCATTACCTGTTATTCTCCCCATCCTACTACTGCAAAACTTTAACATCTTTCTTCTATGTGTCCCTCCAGAATATCTCTCTCATTCTTAAAAAACTTCTTAATTCTGTGCCACTGACAGGGAAAGCAATGCCTGCATTTTGGTATGGACACTTATCTGACTGGCAAGGAACAAAAATCATTAACTTAGAGTGTTGTCCTTCTCTCAATGATCGGAACTTCTTATCATGTTATGGTGGCAAAACCTGTGTTTTTCCACTAGGAATGAGTACACATGATGTCACTTCTTTAGTAGAGACCTGTATTCTAGATTGGTTTTGGTCTGCTTGTTGTGAATCACCAGTTTCACCTCTATCAACTTCCAGAAGATGAACGTATTCTACTTCTGAAATCTTTTGAAGATAGCTATGATTACTTTTAGTCTTTGGAAACACATGGTGGTATCCTGCTGAATCATAGCATATTCTTCAACTGTCTTGGTACTGTCTGTACACAAAGTCTACTTTTTGCCTTTATGATTGTATCAACTGCTCCTGTTCCTCTGGAACCCTCTGGAGTCCTCTGAAGGACTCCATGAGAAAGATGTGGGTGTTGTTCCCAGCAATATTTGTATTTGAGGAACAAAAAGATAATCACTTCCTATAGCATTCTTGGCCAAGAATGCTAAAGCAGGTAGCTTTTCTTGGGACATTCACCTACCTGAATTCACCTACACTTTTTTTTTTTTTTTTTTTTTTTTTTACCTCTTTTATCTATTAATTTATGAGAGGAAAAAGAGTTAACAACAGATGGGACAAGAAGGATTCAGCCCATTAGACATATGTATTTTACTTGTATCCCTGCAGACAAATTCCTTGAAGCTCATTGTCAGGAAGACCAAGGCTGCTGAAATGCATGACATCTCTGAAGCTAGAATCCTTAACTGTGCCTTTTGTGAGGCAGTGTTGCTGTATTGTATTGGTTCTGCCATTCACCGTGAGTAGTGAAGACTGTGCCAAAGAAATCTGAAATTATTCACTGGGCAGACAAATTTCTTGATGGACTCTAAAACCAGCTTGCATTTAATAGGGATCTACATCTGTACCGAATAACATAATTTCATTGCAATAGAATCATTTAAAATGATATATCCCAAAAGTAGGAATGGAAGAAGAAGGGGTGGTGATCTGATTTCAGCATTTCTAAAACATCTAGTCTGCTGTAGGGTAGCTTCCACCTTCAAATGGTCAAATTGGTTGAGAACACAAGTGTGTATAATCTGGGATTCTGCTTCTGCCAATCACTGCTAGCAGGTGCTTAGAAAAATCTTAAAGGTCAATGTGAATACTAGAATAGTACTTAACCACTTTAGATATGCATGTTGGTGTGGTGAGAACATGATGGCATGATAACATTTTTTGTGATGGTGTAATCAAGGATGATTTATGCAATGTTCTTAATGAATAACTTATGCATTAAACCTATTAGTACATTGACATATGTTCAATATACAAAATTTCCCTTCTTTAAAAATTCCACCAGAGAACTTTTTTATTTGCCTATTTAGCTTAAAGTAGAAATTGTGAAGGGCTTTGTTTCAAGGAAGTGCATTAAGTTCACCTCTCATAAGGATCTTCCAGCAAAATAAATATATACCAGCTTTATAAGATTAAATGTCTCCAAGCATGGGAGAAAGGTCTAGAACTCATTCTTAAAAACAGTTGTCTCTAAAGCTCCTTGAATCAAATTACTTAATATATGCAGTGAGTGTATGTCAGAAGATCTTGACTGTTAATTAACACTATTCCCCAGTCCCTCCCGCCTTGTCAAATTTTGACATTTGTGTAAGAATCTTCAAATCCCCTTTTTGAAAGCTCAGCTCTGTAAATTACTGTACATGTTGGAAGTTTTATGAAAGCACAATTCGTTAAGCCTTCTGTATTGTACTCTTGCTTTAATCCTATTATTACAACTGGGGTTAGGAAGTAAAGTGATACGCAAAAAATAAATAGCAATAAGTGATACTGGTTCACGTTACTGGACTGGTTTGGGATCTCAGAGTATTTGAGACCAAAAGGTTTGATCTAGATTTGGGATGTAGGGTATGTTTTCTCATTTTCTTATATGTATATTTCTACTTCATCTCTGGATGGATCACTGAAAGGAAAAGTTAAAAGCTAAAATAAGAAGGCATACTGACTTTTTCCTCCATTTTAATGTTAGTTTCCTGTGTTTCATGTGTTTCTCTAAAATTTTTGTGTGTGTTGATGCTGTAAATACTGCAGCTAAATTTAGTTTTATATTGGTTCATTTTACAATAGGTCCTTTCCATATTAAGAAGTAGAGCAGCCAAATTCAGGTTCTGATTTGGATCGTCTCCAGGGCAGTCTATCTTTCTTGTTTGCATAAAGGAGCTTAGGGAAACAAGCTGTCCTAAATTAGTCTTAAATAGACAATTAGTGCTCCTCAAACTTGTTTTATGTGGCTGTTAGCCCAATCATCCTGTGAATGTGCATGTCTTTGTGCACTAAAAAATTAGAACATTTTGTCTCTTTATTCAGAAATGATTAAGAACAGGGGATAAACAAATCTCTATTACTACTTTTTTATTAATTTCACAGTGGTAGCCTTTAGGAAAACACAACACAGAGGTCGTGTCTTATTTCCTATTTTATCTACTTTTCTCTAAAACCTGCTTAAAACTGAGTTAAAATTTATTGTTCAATTAATTTGTACTCTTAAAAAATGGCCTTTTCATAATTAAACTTTATCAGATGTCAGGTCACAGATAAAGTTTACAAAATCCTGCTTGAAATTAAAATTCTCATTAAATTCTTTGGCATCCAGTTGTCACATTTACATTTATTTTGTAGAAACTGTTTACAAGCTTTATAACAAAAGAAGTCTTAGTAAAGTTTTCAGCTCAGATATGTAGAAGTGTGGTGAGTGTATGTGCTTTTTTTTTCCTCTCCTTTGGTCCCAAATGAGGTTAAATTAGCTAATTATTATTATTACAAACTATTACTCAACTATCTTTTCTTTTGCTTACCATATTATCTTTTCCATAACTTAAAATTATAAAATGTTATCTTCTGCCACGAGAAAAGAAAATAAAGACTGCAACACAACAGCATCTTCCATAGTCTTTATATAAGGGACTTGAACTGTAAATCTGAAGGACTATGACTACTAGATTTTTACACTGAAAGCAGCTCTTGATTAGATTATATTGGTCTTGAATTCAGCAGTCAGTTGCTTAAGAGTTTTTCACTAGTATTAGGTGATGGGGGAAAAATGCCTTTGTTCCTGGATGGCCAGAAGGTGGAGCATGAAACTGCTGGATACCCACTGCCCTTTTGTATGTGTTTTGGGAAGGGAGAGGGAGGAGTTGAAAAGAGTACATTGACTTATATAAGAAAACTGTTTTCTGAGAAAGAGAATGTTCTGTGTGGCTTGTGCTCATGAACAACTGTTCTGTAATTGTAACTGACAGTTCCAGTGTATCTTGCCACTGAGAACCGAAAAGTTCACAGAGAAGATTCTGTACAGCTTTCTTTCCAAATAGTTAGAGAAAAATGTTTTAAAAAATAGAGTCACAATTGACATCTTCAGCGTAGATTGCTATTTGCCTCTTAATGAAATTGTATTCCTTTATAATGCTGTGGAGATGTTCCCAGCATCAGATATTCACAGATAAAGCTAGCAGAATACTGCTACATCACCTACAGGTGTAAGAACTGACTTCTTGCAGGCCCTACATGTGCAAGATGGATTAAGAAAAATAGATTGTGCATATTGGAGGATATATTTTTCCAGATGTTCCCCTTTTGGATCTTATGCAGCTATGTTTTCTCATATTTACTTTGGACCTGGACACAAAGTACTGCAAGTTTGTTTCCTTCTTTCTCTGCACTGTGGTGAACCACTCACACTTGGCGTGTAGGTGGTCTCAAAAGGGCAGTCTGGCTTTGTTCTTGCTTTCAGAGCAGAAGTCAAGAAATTCTTGTTTGTTTTGTTCTTTATCTCTTCCACCTCCCCTGCACATGTGGGGTTTAGTCTGGTTATTGGACCAAAAACTAGACATTACTGGTAAAACCTTGGGGGCTGTAAATCAGTGGACCTAGGAGAAGAGGTGCTGTCTCTTGGTTTGCATGATAGCTAGGGCGGTTTTAGTATTGCCCTGACAAATGATGGTTCTATGACTAGGATGATTTTTTTTTAAATTGTAGCATTATCTTGATTTAATAAAAGATACGGCCTCTCATTATAGCTGTTTGTGTGTGTGTGTGTCTTCTTTATTTTTTCTCCTCTCAATGCATTTTTTTTTTTAATCAGCAGTTAACCTTTGTCTGCATACCTTGCAGGCAGGACTTTGGCTTCTGAACATAGGCGTGGTTTTGAGGAATGAGCACTGTTGAGCAGGAACAGGATTCATCTGACAAAATGGGGCAAGTTTGTTCCTGCAAACAAGCTTGTTTGCTAACCCTTGTGAGGAGGACCTTAAACTAGGCCTGTTGAGGAGAGGTTGCAATGACCTAAGAGAAGTGAAGGCACAAGGGTGGTAAGGAGGTGCCTTGGGGTAGCAAGCTGAGTACTCTTGCACTTCCCCTGTGAAAACAGCATGACTGACCTATGAAGGAGTTATGTCTGTGCCCAGCAACAGAGCTATGACCTCTTTAAGGTTACAGAGAAGTGGTGAGATAACAGTTTGCTGAAATGGATGGCTCTTCAGAAGAGACAGCCAAGAAGATGGAGTTTCACACTATGCAAAAGGGTAGCTTCAATGCTCAGAGCCTTCCTTTGGATCTAATGATGAGTCAAAGGACAAAAGAACACAGCTGTCTGCTTCTGGCAATGTGGAGGAAGCTTCATTATTGCCGACCCTGGAGTAGTTCAACCACTCTGATTTTTGATGGAAGGGTAATGTGCAGAAAATCTTGCTGTCAAGAAGTGAATGTCCAAAAAGGAGACAGAGGAGACCTAAAACTTTATTTGAATGAAGGGAGAGTCCACCAGGCATATCGCTGTGGGGTCTCTCAAATTGCTGGAGGATGCAACCCCCCTTTTATCCTAATTTCCCAACCAAGGGACACCCTCTCCTTTTCCCCATTGGCCAAGGTACTCAGAAGTTACAGCCTTCCCGACCCACCTATACCAAACTCCCTGCCTCCCACCATCTGTTCTCAGCTAAAGGTCACCTGACTCCTTTGTCCTCCTTGCTGAAGAATGTGGGGGAATTTCCCTATTTCCCATATTTATAAAGGTCCCCAACTCTTGGCAGATGTTCTTTTGTCCCACTCAACTCATGGCTCCACTCAGTCTCCCTCTCCCTTTCTCCTGCTCTTGAGCCAGACTGTGTCAGGGGGATCCGCTTATTTGTGAATACACAAACTTGAGCATTCCGCTCAGTAATAGGATTGGACTTGAGCTGTCCAAATCCTCGGAGTCTATTGAATACAATTTCCTGATGCAGGTGAACAAACCAACAAGTTCTACCTCTGCTGGACTTGTTACTCTTAAACAAAGGTTGCCAATGTGAAAGTTGAGGGCAGCATTGGCTGTAGAGACAATGAGGCAATTGAGCATAAAATCCTGGAAGTGAGCAAGGCAAATAATGCCATTAGTGTTGCACTTGAGCAAAGCAGACTTCAGCTTTTCCAGCAAAGGCAAATGGAAAGTCCTTGATCTGGAATGGAGTAACCCCATACACCAATGCAAGCTCGGGACTGACTAGGTGGACAGCAACTTTGTGGGACCAAGTGTGCTGGTGGATGAGTTGTACATGGCCAACAATTTGCCCCTGTGAAGAAGAAAGTAGTCAGCGGGTGCAGGAAAGAGATTTTTCTTCTCTGTTTGGCACTTGAGACCATTTCCGCGCCACTGTGCCCAACTTCAGTTCCCCAGGATATGGAAGGCAGTGACAGCTGGAGGAAGTTCAGAGGAGGGCCACAAAGGTATGGTGGGGGACTAGAGCACTGGACACATGAGGAAAGGTTGAAACATTTGGAGACCCACCAGCCTAAGGAGGAGGCTTAAAGGGACATTTTATTGCTGTCTATGAACTACATATGATGTAGTTAATACATATATATAATAAGAACTAATACATACATAGGATGTACAGAAGGATGTACAGCCAGACTCTTCTCAAAAGTGTGTGGCGATAGCAGAAGCAGGAGCAGATAGAAACTGCAACAATGGAAACTGGACAAAGAAAAATTCACCACGAGGATGATCTGTAGCAGGTTGTCCCTTGAGGCTGTAGGATCTCCATCCCTGAAGATGTTCAGAACTTGAATAGGCCAAACAACCTACTTTAAGTAGGAATTTGGCCTGGATGACCTCTAGACATTCCTTCCAACCCTGATGATTCTGCAAAATACCTAAGAGAATGCATATAAGCACAACATCTATTGGAATCCTACAGATGTTAGTGAAGGTTTCTGAAGTATCATGGCCTTTTTCTTGCTAATATACTTAACTGTTATTAACAACTATTGCAAGTATATTTGAATATATTTGAACATCGCTACAGCTGTTACTCATATTTTTGGTTTTTTGATGTTCAAAACTAAGAGGTGAAAATTGATTCCAGTTACTTAAAATACATTACCAGCAAATAAAAATGAAAACTTTTCAAGGAAATTCTGATCATAAATTTCAGTTAGTTGCTTAAAATTTTATAACATTTTCAACTTAGACTTTGTGCAATGTTATATATTAAACCTAAGTTTGAACCTCAATCTTCGTCCTGGAGAACCTTGTTGCTTTTCTGTTGCTTTTAGCAAGGGGCATCTATAGCTAGCCTCCTTGCTGTGTAGCTGAGAATGCAGTTTCCCTTGGGAACTTAAATGCTGCATGAGAGGCAGCTGCGCTAGAGACAGTAGGCTGATCCTGAAATCTACTCTGCAGGAAAGAAAGAGGAAATTCTTAATTCCTTAGTTTGCCTTCTTTGAGTTCCTACTCCTGTTATCAACTAAGTGCTGTTAGCTACAGTTGTCCTTGAGTGAACACAGAAGCAACAGAACACTAAATCTGATGGTTCCTAATCTATGCTCAAACTGTTTAGCTGTATGTATGCCCTCCTGACCCATCCTAGGAAAAGAAGAGAGACAGAGAAATTAGGGGCCCAAGTGAGTCAAGTGAGTCTTCCTCCTCTTTGTTCCTTGGAAGGAAAGGGGCTATTTCTGTATGAGACCGGACAAAAGCAGTGTAGTTGTTAGAGTTTATTGATGATACTTTGCAGAGGCTGCCCATTTTGGGTGGGGGCTGGAGGGAGGACATGGTGCCCTGGCCCTGGGCATGTCTCTGTCTGCCTGTGTTCTGGATCTAGCCCATCCCCTCACCGCTTTGGGACCACAATAGTCTAAGGCTTTCCTTCGCTTCTCCGTTCCTGGAAGGATTAACTCGATATATGAATGAAATGGTATCTGCTTATAAGAGCTGAGCGTGAGATTATCCAGAGTTTAAACAGGGCTGGCCTTTCTTGCTCAAACAACGCCATAAACAGCAATCAAAATCACCACAAGTATCTGTTATCCCAAAACACATTTCAACAATCATACCGCAAGTGTGTGTTATATCCATGGCAAGTGCATTTATCATGTTTATGGTAACTACAAGGCCGAAATTAGCACCTAGGGGAAAACATTTTTCATGGAGATGGGGATAAGAGTCCAGTTTCAAATCTGATTTTTTTTTTCCTTCCTATATCCTTATTAATTTTTATGGAAGCTGGTGAAAAGACTTCCTGGGATGCATTATTTTTAAGCTTGGACTGCTTGGCCTGGGGTTGAAATCCTGGTCTTTCAACATAACCTTGCCCTGGTGGAGTCAGCTGGAGCTGTGAGAAGGATTTCACAACCTATTGCTGTGGTGAAAGTGAATTACCTGGAAAACAAAGCAAGCATCTCTCTTGCTGCTCCCCATGCTGTGCAGTCGTTTTCCTCCCTGGTCCTATGTGTGAGAGTACTCAGAGCGGAGCAGTCGGTAGTGTGTTGCGCTGTGTAGAGTACTGCCAGCAGTTTGTAAAACCATGACTGCAAGGTCATTTCAGTCTTGTCTTCTCATTCATTTACAGTAGGAAAATATTTAATACATTTTTCAATGTATCATTTGAGCTGTTGGCAACATTTCCTCAGCAATGGCATGCAATGGTGAAAACCACAGGGGTAGTCTAGGCAGCTATGAATTGTAATACATGGTGCTATGTATGGTCCATTGTGCTATGACTATTGCTTCAGTAGCATTAAAAAAAAAAGGTATGAACCTTTGCCCTAGAAACATGAAATGAATTACGGCTTGAAAATATGAATAATGAGAAATTGTTTTGTAACTTCTTGAGAAAAGGATTTCTCTTACTAGTTGTCTTGTATGACTCTAAATTTGGTCACAGAGATGCCTGGGGAATTTTAGGTGTGACTTTTTAAAAAAAATATATATATTTTTTAAATACATATCTCAGCTGAGCTTTTCTTTTTGTCTCCTATTCGTTAACCTGAGTTGTTTCCTCCTTGCTGTAGGCTTCAGATGTCCTTTAGTCTTATAGCCATCTTATGAGTACAAGACTTGCTGTGCATTTTCTTTCTTCTTCCTTGCCTTTTAAGACAAGATTATTGGTGCTTTTGTGAAGAAGCTAGGTAGTATGTCATTTCCTTTACTAACCCACTAGTTAACTCCTGGGGTGGAGGAAGAGACTAGTTGCACAAAGGGATTTGTGAAGAAGATGGAATGCTTCACTGTAAAAAGGCACTTTTTTTGCATGTGAAACTGGAAACGCCTCTCTTTCTTACTCTTCCCCATACTGGAAAAAGAGATCTTCCTGAATTCCTATTGGAAATCCAAGGCAATGAACTGACAGCATATCAACCAGAGGAAACATTCTTGCATGTTTGCTGATACCTTCAGAAAGACCTAATAGGTTTGTGAGACCAGACTTCCCTTTCCAAAAGATACTTTTGTGCACATGGAAAGCTGTATTGTATTTATCCTTGTGTTTGATAATTCTACTAATTTTTTATTACTTTGCTGAGTGCACAACAGACACATAAATTGTTTGTTATTTACTGGAACTTTTTAAAATTTTCAGTGAAACTTTTTGCAACCTTCTTGCCTTTAGATATCAAAGTTACTTTAAGAAAAGACCTCATAGTCTGGCAGTCTCATTTTTTGTTTTATACTACCTGGTTCACAACCTATTCAAGGAGCAGTAGAACTGCTGGAATTGCATTTTCTCAGGAAATCAGAGTTAGGCAGTAGTTGCTTGAAGTGCAACTCGTAAGAGGGCTCATGCAATAATTTTAAATACCGCTTTTGGATAATAGGATGCTTTTTGTCTTTAATATGTTAAGAAATAAGAGTAGAGACAGGCAGAAACTGAATCCTTTTTCAGAGAGAAAAAAACCCTTAATGTTTCTTAAGTCATATATTTGAAATTGAATTTAAAAATAAGGTTTTTAAATCACACATATTAGGGCTGCACACGTTTGCATCCAAGTAACAAAGGCTGCTTCAGATACCATACATGTAAATGAAAAGTTATTTTGATATAACATTTCATATGAACATTTGTCACTAAAAGTAGCTGGAATAGAAGTTATATTAAATTACTAATGTTAAGTCAATATTTTAAAAGCTGTCATGCCTTTTCATTTGTGTAGCAGCAATAGTAGTAAGGTAGTAAGATAGTTTTAGTGGTGGTACTGTCACAAACTACTGCCTTTCATTTAACAGCCCACAGAGCTCATCAGCTACAGAGTGTAAGAGCACTTGTTTGTGCAGGGCCTCACAAATAGAAATCAGAGTGTGTTTTACATATACAGGTTGTTCTCTGTTTCTATGAAAGTATTGCAAGAGCAGAATCAACTGTAGGTGCTGCATGATTGAACTGCTTTATTGCTTTACTGACTTCTAGTCCAATCTGGCTTTCAAGGATTGCCACGTTTTCCTGGGAATAACAATATCTTTAAAGCTGTGAATTACTAACAAGCAAGCCAGGATCCTAGCATACAGGAATTGAAACCATTTTACTTCAGGTAACAAAACAACAACAATAACAAACAAAAAGCAAACAAACAAAACTCACCCCCCCACAAAATTTACATCAATACCTGGCCTGTAAACTCTGTTGGACATCTAGCTGCAACCTTAAGTTGCTTGTTCATTGTGCACAGCATTTGAGCTTGTAATTCTTGGCTTAAACTCCTGAGGTCAACAGTTTCTTCTAGTTTACTTTGGCAATGAAGGGAAGAAAGGGAGAAAGTCAAAAAGACTCTAAGGTTTTTGAGAACAGCTTGGTTATCCCGAATTGTAGTGTCACTCACACTAAAAAGGATTGTCCGGAGGATACACTTACTGTTTTGGACTGTATGAAAGCTATACAGTAGTAATTTTAAAAAATATTTTATAATATAAAATAAATAAAAAATACTTTTTTTTTAATTCTGTTGTCACGGGAATATCCTAATCCTATAAATTTTATCAGGAGATCTGCTGGGGCTGATTTGAGGGGTTGCCAATGTAAGAATATAAGCAGGCAAACCTTGGAGAGACCTTCCTTGTTTCCCATTTTCCCGAAAAACACATAGCTGTGTGCTCGTTAGTTTGCAGAACTGGATTGTCATATTTTTTCCCTTGGTTATTCACTCTAATGTGTTTTTTTTTTCTTTCTCTTTTTCCTCATTGGAAGTGCATGTCTGCATAAAGCAAAATCAAATGTTCTGACACGAATAGTCATGTTGTTTTGTAGTTGTTTTTTTGTAAATCTCATGGGATTAGTCCACAGACCTCCCAGGGTCTTCAGACCCAGCTTGAAAACCAGTGCTGCAGACCACAGGGCTATAATGTTCCTTGCTTGCACAGCACCCTGCCAGGCAGTCTTTACTGGGGCTGAGACTCCCTTTATCTTTCCAAGAGAACTTTAAATTTAAAACTGAAATGAAATTGATTTCAAAATCAAGTCCCTCATGAAACACAACCATGTTTCTTGCTCACACTTGTGTGGAATGCTTTTCCAGACAGGAAAAATAAGGAGATTAATGCAGTGACAGCTCAGGCATTTTTTGCCTAAACTTCATGTGGTATGACTGAGGACTTTGAAGTCTGACATAGTTAGTGATTCGGTACCTTTTATGTTATTTATTTTATATTTTATTTTATTTTTCTTATTTTTAAGCTGTGGTGTTTTTCTTATCAATTTTCTAGAGTAAGGAGATTGTGGAATTCTGGAGATTCCAGAATTGTGGAAGGAGATTGTGGAATTCCGGAATTTCTTAAAGCCCCCTTTTGGACAGCAGATGTCACTCATGAATAAAAAAAGCTTACAGGATTTTTCCATTGTGAAGACAAAACCTTTGGAAATAATTGCCTTGTGAGTTCTCTCTCCTTGTTTAGAAGACAGTGCAAATTAATCTACTACATATTATTGAACTGAGAAATGAGGGAAGGTTCACAAGTCTCTCCAATTTTGAGTCTTATTTGGTTTGAACTGGAAAAAATATATTTTCTGAGGGGAGACTGTTTGGTGGATCTTTGTGTCAGGTTTGCAGCATAGAAGTGTCCAGTATACTTGGGATAAGAAAATGAGACCTTCCATGAGAAGCACTGCAGCAAGGGAAGTATTTTGTGGTATGGAAAAAGCACTGTTTTAAATCAGAGTGATTAGGTCATTCTGATGCACTTTGATTAATAAGCAGTCATATATTTATAAAATCTCAGCCAAATCTAACATTTTTAGGTAGGGGCTTGATGGTGTAAGGAACAGAGGCAGTAGGTTATTGGCCAGTCATAGGCACGTTTGTGTTCATTGCAAGCACATTGAAGGAAAGCAAAAATAGTTGGTGCAGTCATGCTTCCTAAGTGCACTGAGTTGCCTTTACAACTGCTTTTCCTGTCCAGATTTGAAAGTTAAAACCTGGCTGATAAGCATGATTATTGGTACAGGCAGAAGAAAAATAATAACAAAAAACTCTCTAAAGCTGTCATAACTATACTGAGTTGAGAAGAGTTGAGATATGCAAGAAGGTTTTTTGGATTCCTGTAGAAGAAGAGTGACTAGTGATGTTTGAGTGATATGTTCTCCATGTGCTTAGTCTTCATGTTCTTAAGTCTGCTATATTTGGGCAACTTGTAACCAACAGCAGGCCTTTGAAAATCCATATGTACAGCACCATGCAATGACATTTCAGCATTTGCCCTTGAGGCTTCTAGGGAGCATTAAAACTTGCACTTTTAATGGTAGTCAATCATGTCAGTTATTCAGTCATGTACTATACCCCTGTAGTACAAATTTCCTTTGCCTATGTGCAACTGGAAACAAGCTCAGGCTTTCAGCACTGGTGAGTCCCACAGCTATAAGGTTTTCCCTATTACCTGCCTGAAACTATGTGAGAAATGGAAAGTAGAAAGATACGATAGGAAGACACAGAGGACAACTACCTCCATAATCGCTACATCAAAAACACAGTCCCTCTGTCTAATTGAAATAGCTGCTTGTATTAATGATAGTTTTCTATGGACAAGTGGCCTTGTGATAGATGAGATAGTGACTAGAATGTTTTGAGGACTTTGTGTCCTACAGAGGCTTTTTTCATATACAATGATTTCAGTAGTGCGGAGCCAGGAAACAAACCACATGTACTGAAAAGCTGCAGCTTGTATCAAAAAGGAGAAGACTTTTTAAAGCTTAGAAACTATGAACAGATGATCTACCTCAATTTTCTTATGCTGGCTCTTATATGCAGATCTCTGAGGCTCTGTTTCTGACTGACTGGCATCAATTAGCTGAGAAGTTGCTTTTTCTTTACGGTTGCCTTACATCAGCATAATGCACTTCCGACCAGATGTAGAAAAAGCTGACAGTGCTGCTGATAGGTGTATTCATGGTACTGTTAACTTTGTAATTACAGATGTGAATAGCTGATCTGACATAGAGCAGGTTAATAGGGAATATGACTTTGGTTAGCAACAGAGCACTAAAACTTATTTATGAGAAAGTTCCATGAATAAGCAGCGAATTCATTGTTCTCGGAGTCAGCTCTGAGGCTTAGAGCATCCACAACTTTTACATATAGTCACTTATACACTATTTTTTAAAAGAAATAAAATCCTATAAAGCTGTTTCTATGACACATTAAGTGTGTGTGTGGGAAAGGCAAGAGAAAAGATAAAGCACACTAGTTCTATTTCTACTTTTAAATATTTGGGTGGTTCTCGGATACTATGGTGATGGAACCATGTAATTATCTATCTAATTATCTGTCTACACACAATGCTTCCTGCTGTCTGCCCAAACACATATGTATATGTTTATATATTTAATTATTTGTTCCTCTCTCTGCAGCTGATTTTCTCTATATGGGAGCTTTCCAGATGTTCCTTGCCCTACCCTGGTTAATTCAATGATTGTCAAAGGAGCTGGAAAGAGTCATGAAGTGTCCTGCTGTAAGTGTGTGTGTGTGTTTTTTTTCCCTGCTTATCCTCCCTCCTTCCCCCTGCTTTAACTGTAACATGGTAATATAAAAAGCACTTGAGTGGCCTTCTCAGTTCCTGCTCTGCTGCCTGCATCAAGGAAAGGGAGGGAAGGAACATGTGGCTAAAATCGAAGCAAATTGTGGCCGTGTTCTGCAGACTGAGCCAGAAATGCGTGTTTCTCATACAGTGAGTGAAAAGGGAGCCCCTTTTGCTCTGACCTGCAAGCTACAGCAAATAAGCCTCCCCGCTCCATTCACAAATAGCATGAGTAGCCAGGTGATCAGGGAAAGTGACAGTACTTCACATACTGGCAGCCCACGCTTGCCCCTCTTCCACTCCCCCCATTAAAGTGCATTCCGCAGCCACACTTGTAGCACTATTTGGGCACCCTGCATGGCAGGAAAACCAGCTTGGTGACTTGGAGGAAAAGGATCCTTCCTCATTTAAATGGTTTGATTGTTTTATGCCTGAGTGGGGCTGTTTCTTGAAACCTTGTTGAATGTGCCTCTGCTGTTCATTCATATTTAAATCAATTTTAAAATTGCAGTCTCCTGCACAGATGTAGATGCCATACCACCACTCTCTTAGTGACATTTATGTCTGTGCCTCAAGCAAGTTCTGCTTGAGATCAGGGCAAAAAAGGGAGTTAGAGTTCCTTTCCCACTGCCCCTTTTCTTTCTTCTCCCACCCATTCCTTAGGAAGGTGTGTTACTTAAAGCATTCTTTTTAAAGAGTTTTCCCAACACGGTGCTATTTTTATCTTCTTGTATTCCTGCCTTACAATTGCCACGTTAGCTGACTGAGGAGCACATGTTTGGTCTGCTCCCTGGACAGATCACACGGCCACCTCTGCCAGACGGGAAGTGGTGAATGCATATAAGGATTAGGGTAGGACCACTAGTAAACATTAGGAGCATATTTGTTAATCGACGGGAAATTACCAGTATGATATATAGCTAGAATGAAGCATGGCCTCTCTGGGTTTTGAGCTGCAGCAGGTTAAGAAAGCAGAGCAAGTAATATGAAAAGGACATTGATTTGCTGCCATGAGCTCTAACAGAGAACTACCTAATCATAGCAAAAAAAGAGTCCATGGACAGCAAATCTCAGGAATGCAGCCTCAAGCCTCAAGCCCTGGAGAAGGGCCAACTATAAAGCTCCCCTTCTTAACTTGTGCCCATTCACTTGGACACAGAGGCCATTTATAGATGCTAAATTTTACATAGTGGCTGTGTTGCAAAAGCCAAAAATAAATCGATTTGTTATTTAAACTCCACAAATGTAGTTCACATTTGTTTAAAGCTTTGGTTCCCAGGCTTGCCAGTGATTGCAAGGTAAGAACTTTTGGGAAATACACTAATTGCTTTTAGAGGCTTTTGTATAACATATCTGTTAACACATGCAAATTATGGCTACTATGCTATATTTTGCTGTATCATGCCTATACTAATTTTCTGTAAGTGAAGAAGTAAATTTTTATGAAGGAAGAAACAGCTGGGCTCATAAGTGTCCCCTTTGCTATAAGTATAGGATATCCATAATTGTAGTTTGCTGCATAAAATAGGTATTTATTTTTTGTCCGCCTGAATGACTGTGATTGATTGGAAAATATTTGGTGAAATCAGTAGTATCGGGTTTTAGAATAACCCATCCCAGAAGAAACTCAAGGACAAATCAGACGTACCTTTTAGAATATATCCTAAGTATTTAAATAATGTATGTGAAAATTTAAAAATTTCCTTAATTTCCTGTTCCAGAAAAAGTTATTTCAGACATTATGTCCCTTAAGTAGCTCCTAACCTGTTTTAATGGGGAGCTGGGATATGTCAGGAAATAAAATTAACAAAATTACATAAAACATTTGAGCTTTTGACTTTAAATGTTGAATATATGTATACGTAGTACAGGGTGAAGTATATGTTAAAGACGATAAAAGAGAGGATTTTTCCATACACCTTATTTTAAATATTTTCTAAAATTAATTTTGCTGGAGTTGCATTTACATACATGAGAGTAAGGCACGATTCCTGTTTTGCTCCAGGCTGTTGTTTTTCCAGGAATTCCTTTCCACTTTCTTGGAATAACCAAACTTCATATTGGTGCTGGAGGTTGTATCAGGAACTTACCTTATCTTCCATTATATGGTTTCACATACTGGAAAATGAACTTTTTAAAATCAGAAAACGTGCTCTAGGAGTGTATCTAGTAGGCTTTATCCACTCATGCTTGTTTGGTTCATGTGGCCAGAGTAAAGCTAGTCCAAATTGAACTCCCAAAATGCGTATAGTGTAGACATTAAGTTCTGGCCAAAAGTGTTTACTCCACAAACAATGCTGCTTATTGTGCTACATTGCTTTCTAATGCAGACATAATCTGTGATACCATGAAAAATCGAGTAAAATTACAAAACAAAACAAGCAAACAAAAACCCTCTTATTGATTTTGCCTTTTTGATTAAGATGTTGTGGGTTTTTTTGAAATATTAATCTGGGAAATTAATTTTAATCCAGAAAATAATAATTTGAAATATTAATCCAGGAGTCATTTGTCTTCAACCTTCCCTCCTCCTCCTCTCCCATTTTTTGACATTAATTGTCAAAATATATCTTTCTATTGTTTTAGGTAGTGAAGTATAGTTTTAAGATTTCTAAAACTATGTTTGGCACTCTAAAGCATTTACTGGAATATTTTTTCTTTTTTTTTTTCCTTTATCCTTTTCAGAAATAATTCATTACAGAGGTCTCTTCTGGATTCAAATAAAGCTAATAATTCTGGATACTAAGTGTAAATAGTTCTGTTAGTGGATATATTTTGTGATTAAAGTGTGCATGTACACATTTTTCTCATTATACTCATTGAACTAATTTATATCAAGAACACACAAAACATTCATCACACGTCTTTCTGGTCAAATGCCACAATAAAGTGCACATCTTGCAGTACAAATACATGCCTTTTAAGAGGTCCTAAGGATCATGGGTTTGTCTTGCTAGGCACAGCAGAAGCCAGGCAACAAAGGTTGTTCCTCCTGTTGAGTACCTGATGTCTAGAGCCCCGGCAAAATTGTGTTTTGATAGAGCACAGATGGGGCTATTGTGGAAGGTGGAAAAACAGTTACCCTCTGTTTGGTTTCTAACCCGTGGCTGCTTGGCTAACCTGAGGGTTTCTCGGCTGCCAAGTTGTTGTGTCTGCTTAGCTGTCATGCCTGCATAGCTTCATCTGCCTATGCAGAGAAACGAGGTATTCAGGCTGGGAAGACTTTTTCTGCTTTACTTATTTATTTTGTATTTCACAGGTGTGTCAATAAAGCTGATTAAAGCTTAGATTAGTTGAGAGGGGCTCCTCTTACCAGTTAAGAGCAAGTAATGATCTGTTAACATTGCTGTGAAGCTAAATATGCTTATAACTTCCATATATTTGAATTTCCACTGAGATTATTGGCAGGGTGAAAGGGATACATGTTGACTGGTTTGTTTATTCTGGCCCCTAGAAGAGGAGTATGATAACTAGCAAGCTAGAAGGAAGCCAAAATAAAAATATTCTTGTGCACAATCTTCATCAACAGTTATAGAAGATCACCATAGAGTAAATGCAAGTCATTTATTATTATTTTTGGTAGCAGTCTGTTTCTGCTTTCCTTACCTTAGGCATCTCACTTGCTATAGCTGAGTAAGCAGTAAGGCTGTGTTAGTGTCATATGACTGGAAAAGCTTTAGAGTATATGGAATACATCGCCTAGAAAGGGAGCCTGAATTCATGATCAAGTATCAAGAGAGGGGTTTTGTTTGTTCGTTGTTTTTTTTTAATTATCATTATTATATATATATTTTGTTTGAACTCTCTACTCTAATAGAATCTAATTTTCAGGTCAGAATACCTAAAGTAGTGAAAAATTATAGAGGATCTGTGAACACAGTGGGCAAATATGAAACCTGATGTATTGCATGGAAGAAAATCTCATTGGTATTTTGCAGAATATCATTAATGTCCAGGGAATTTTTACTCAAGTCAAGAGTACTGTATGTTTGGGAAGTGAATCATTTATTATGAAAATATCCAAATTAATGGTATATTGTAGGACATAGGACCATATCCATCTCCAAAATAACCAAGAGGTAAAAGTTTATCCATGAATATCCTGTTGAAAAGGATACCTATTAATTTATTGTGTTCTTGTGCAGAAAGTTTTTTAATTAGTCATTATGATTTTTTTCTGGTAATGTATAAAACTGCAGAGGAGGAGAAATGGAAAAATTCTTCAGGTTTTCATGACTTAAAAATATTTTCAGAGATTTTTGGCTTGTTACTCAAATATATTTAACTGATCAAAGTGGTAGTGGGAGAAGATTGCTTTTAGTTTAAGTGTGCACAGAAATATGTAGTGAGAACACTCATACTATATATAACACTGTTTTGACCGTAAGTCCATGCCCCAAATTATGCACAAATAGTTCATTTACAAAATTTTTCATTAAATGTGCTGACTGGTAATTAGGAAGTTAGTCTAATTTCCTGCTTGGAGGGTGAGTTCTGGTAACTGCATGTCTGCATGCAAAATGGTAGGATCTGGCTTTTGCTGCTTGCTGTATGACACAGGTTACTCCTTGCACAAGTTAATACTAGTGCTACAACACAAGTGCCTGTGATTCCCATGTCCTTCATTTTCTTTCTGTATGTTGACATCTGCCATGCTGGTTCAAGTATGAAATATTTCCATCTCCCCCTCAGCCTCTATCCCCTTCTGCCCCTCAGCAAAAACCATTTTGGTATGCTTTCTTCTACATTATTTGACTCATAATTAGCAACTGTTTCTTCAAAAATGGCATTTAGTTTTCAAATTTAAGTTCCAATAGTATTGAATGAGGTAAAGGCACTAGCCTTGAATACGTGCTCACTATCTTCAGCTAATACTTGGCAATGTTTTGTAAAGAGCATCTGCCATCTTTTTTATTTTTTAATTAATCTTTTTTTAGCATTCTACTACCTACTACCTTCTACTGACTCCTCCTATATGTCATATTGTGTTGCAGTGCAAATGCAGTTCCTTGAAGTTTCTTTGATCATCTGCTCACTTGGCTATGGATACATTTGATTGAGAGCATCAGAAGTAATCCAGGACACAGATTAGAGTCCCTGGCACCGTTGTAATACATATTTCCTGATAGTGATTTCTCACAAGTTCTCAGAACTTCTTGAAAAGCTTCTGTTCTTAAATCTTTCTAGAAATGATTTACAAAAATGAACCAGAGCATTCTGAATAATGCTTTCTGGGAATAAAATTGTTGCTTTGCTGACTATTTTTTCCAATATGTAACGCTTTTGTGAACTTGGCTCTGACCTTGTCTATGCAGGTGTAATTAACTGTCATTTTACTGAAGTCAGCTGAGTGCAGAAACTTTAGACTACACAAGAGTCATGTAAAGCTACTGCACAGGAGGTTGCAATCATAGCCTTTCTCAAGGACCTTGTCAGTATGTCATCTCAGTATATAGTATTTCTCTTGAAATACATTTGTTTGCATGTATGGGATCCTGCTAACATCTTAAAACCTTAAAAAAAAATGAGGCTAAAAATAGACATCTATGTGTGTAAAGCAGGATCTTAACCAGAGTCAGGATTTAGTGTTCATGTATTGAATTTCTGTGTAGCTACAAAAAAAAAAATGTGCTAGCAGAGAAAATGGCATTTTAGAGTTCAGCAATTTGAGATCTTATTCAATTTAAAAAAAATAAAAAAAAAGAGAGCAATTCCAGCTGAACTGGATGAAAAATTTTCCACAGTGGAGTGTGTAAAACAATGGAAAAGATCCCCAGGAAACTGCAGATTGTTGCAAAGTGCTGGCTGTACTCATAGTTTGGACGTGAGGCGCGTTGGCAGGCTAGGTTCAGGTGAAAGTCCACAGGAGATGGACTGTAATGGATGTCTTGGCCTGCGTTTTGCTGTGTCCCTGTGTAGGATAAGGTCTGGTCAAGGTCTAGTGTTCAGCTGGCCATGCATCTCTGTAGACCTGCGGCTGGTGAGAAGTGTATGAAAAATAGCAGAAAAGGAAGTTGCCTTTTAGTAGGCTTACCTTGTCTGCAAAGGCTCTATGCTTCTAGTAAAAACAATTGTTTCATAAATTGCAAATGGGTTGAAAGTCATTTCCTCACCATCACTTTTGCTTTTGAGAATATGCTTAAAATTGGTGGGGTTGTCCCGATCCAGTGTCGGGGAGGTTTTGATACGATCTCAAGAGTGAGATTAAGACACAAACAGGGTCAAATGCCGTGCAACCTTGTTTTAGCTTTATTCTCATAAGCGCAAATAGGACAGAGGGAAGAAGAAGGGAAAAAGAAAGAAAGATAAGCAAGCAAGCTGGAGAGATGCAAGAAGATTATAGTTACCACCACCACCAGTCCAGCTAAGTGTCGTTGGCTCCTTTTCGGTACACGTGGAGGTGTCTCGGTGCAAGTGATCTTCAGAGACAGAAGGCCATGCACGCAGGTGCAGGTGATGTTCTGCACACCCCTGGGAGGTGGAATACGTGCTCCTTTTATGTTCCCCTTCTCAAAGAGTCCTCCCACTTTCTTGAAGTTTTCTGGTACATGTTGTTTTCGTAATATGAGCGGTGTGCTTTGATGTTCCTCTTCACCGGACTGGAATGAGAGCTGCTCTGGTGGGCACTGCTGAGTCAGGTCTTGTGCTGATCTTACAAGAGACAGCATGGCTAAGCCAGGTAGATAGCTGATATTACAGTCTTCCCAGAGATAAGACACCAGGGTTAAGAAGCGTAAATGGGCAGAGATAATGTCCTTGTTTGGATCTTGAGCTGGTCTTCCCAGAGACAAGATACCAGGGCATTGTCCAGGTAAATGGTGTGTCAACAATGTTGAGACAAACACAGTCGATAACAGTCTCTTACAGGGGTATAAAGCCTATGGTGGTTGAACCTGAGTTAAAAATGAGATAGAAATAGTGTGCTACAGCATTCTGTGAATAAACTGTAGTGTAAGTGAGTGAGAGCTGCAAGGGCACTGGAGACAGGAGAATTTGTTGCATTCGGTGCAGCTAATGGCTTCAAGAAATCCTATGTATGTAGTAGTTGTGTGAACTAGAGTTTGCTTCAGGAAACCCCCAAATCCCAAATTCTCTCCAGAAATGATGGTTAAGCTAAGCCACTTTGTCATTTAATCAGTAACATACATGTGTGTTGTCTCTAAAAGGTGTTTAACTCTCCTGTGTGATATGCTCCCATCTGAAATTGTAATAAGGTGTAAGACCAGTAGATGGACCCAAAGATATAATATCTGTGGTGATATTCATGTGTGATTTCCACAGAAGTTCTCAGTACCAAATTCTGATTACTTCTTTGTTTTCACTGCCCTTCTTCCATTTGTTCTATGGTAGTTGTTCTTTCTGATTTTGTCCTTATACGTCTGATGTATTTCTGAAAGTGTTTTTTTTTTCTTGAACAAAATAAATCCTAAAGGAATTTACGTTAGGTCAGATAATAGAACACCTTAGAATAAGAACTTGGAGATGTTGTAAGAGAGATCTAACAGAATAAAATCTGTCTAGCTAGTAGTTTTATAATATAGCAACATTGGCACAAGGGAAACTATATGAATTATGCATATAATTAGATGCTATAACAACACTTAAATTATTATCTGAAAATGGGGGACAAGGGATATGACTTTGAAACAAGGTACTTTTCCTAAACTAAAATGGCAGTGGAGTAAAGTAGATGTGCCTATTAACACACTTCATTTGAAGATCATTTGATCTCTCCTTTTTCTCTGGTAATAAAATATCTGTCTCCATTTTTCATGTGTCCCAGATACATATTTATATTATGGATTGAAAACATAAGTAAATGCAGTTGAACTAGCAGTTGGGATAATAGTTGGACTAAGTTGTGTAAGTAAAATAGCTTGACCTTGCTATTACTGGTAGTTCCTATGTCCTTGCAATAAGTAATTTTATCTTTTTTTCAGTATGCATATGTATGTGTATACATACATGTGCCTGTATATACCTATGTGTTTTATTTCCACCTCAGTGCTTTATTTACCTACTGGAATTTCCTCAGTTTGTTCTGCAGGACTACTTGAAGTCCTACTAAGGCACTTAAGACTTAGCTGACTGGTTCATTTATTTATTTTTATTTTTAACACTGCCTGGCTATATGCTATGTTTACAGGAGTGTAAAGTATTAAAACTACATTGGTCAGAAAGCTTGGCTACCAGAATAACTCTGGAATCAAATATAAAAATATCAAGGTGGGGACCATTATGTCTTGAAAGTGTAAATAATAGAGGAAACATTCCATTACTTTAAAGATACCTGAAAAAAGCTAGCTCAGGGTAAGACCGAATGCCAAGTTACAGAACTTAGAAACAAACAAACAAAAACGTTCCCCCCAAAATAGCTAAATAAGTAAATTTTTATTTATTTCAGCCGTGTGATTTGATGTAGAATGACATAAAAATATACTTGATTTAACAAAAATATCTGCTCGTATGTATGTAATGTTAATTAGCTGGTATTGAGAATATCAGCTTATTTACTTACTTGATTTCCAAAAAGCTCTAGTTTTGATTTCAAAATTGCCCAGAGGTTTGTCTAAATGCCTTTAGACAAATATGACCATTAATCCCAAATTAATCCAAACTCATTGGAACCTTTTTTATTTGGAAATTTGGTAGGAAACTTATCAAGAACAAGACTCTCATGAGTTTTCCAGTAATTCTTGGATATGACTGAGTTGGAAAATTATACTAGAATAGCCTTTTTGAGGGTATTCAGACATTCCTTTCTGCTATCCTCGCTGGAAGGGAAAATCTGAAGTGCACTATTTAAAAGGACAAAAAAAAGGGCTGAACCTTTGAACCTAAAAACTTTAATACTACTCTTAAAGGATAAAGGGAAGCTAAAAAACAGTCTATATTTTATGGGAAGCATTTTTTTTTGTCCCCAAGTTCTGATTTTCTTTTTTCAGAATGGTATGGGAGAAAGTGGAGAATTCTTGGATTTTAAGACCTATTTAACTTGATCTCAGAGAAAGATTTAAGAGAGATCATGCGAGCTTCCTGATATTTCATAGGAAGTCTGTGGCAGAAGGCTGGAATTCCTGAGATCCGAGTAAATACTTGAACAGCAGGACTATTTTTTCGATTGTATGCCCCTCTATTGCCTCCTCTAGTAGTAAAGTCAAGTGCCTCTCTATTTTGTGAGCCAGATTCAACCTAGAGGATGTAGGCTTTACTGGGCCAAGAGCAGGATAGACATAAACTGTGGTATAAATTACAAGTGGGGTATGATTTGGTCAGAGAATTGGCAACATACCATGGCCATCAACTTCTATGCTCAATCACATTATTATTAAATGATGAAATATGTAATGAAGTTAAAATAATAAGGGAAAGATAACATTTATCAGCAATATGTGAACAGGAAGTTTTAACAGACCTATAGATTTTGCTTGAATTTACATTACTTCCAAAGAGGAATGGCCCATATAAATCTTTCACTTTTTGCTTCAAAGTTACTCAATACTTGCATTGGGCAACCTGAAAATTAGGATGACAGCTACAGTAGATAGTAGGCATCTCTGTTTTTATAAGTTAATCTCTTCCCATAATATTTTGTTCATGCAGAACAATTAATTGCCAGTACTCTTTTTCTGGTAATATATGTAAGAACATTCCATGCATACTAGAATGAAAACATGCTATGTTTCAATGTAAATTTATCTCCCTATATATTAAAAAAAAAATTAAATGATGAAATAAAATAAAAGCTTATCAGTCCTAAAATATCTCTCCCACTAAGTGTAGCATATTAGAAATAAACTAATTCTATCTGATGCATGTCCTAAAGGAAAAGAGGGCAGGGGAAACAAGAGTTGCATGGCTTAAAGAGGTAGATTTCAAAAATGCCTAAGGGACTTCAGTGTACAATTTTCAAGTGCCAAAATCAATGCCATTTGTGTGTCTTAAGCATTTTTGAAAATTCTGCCTTACTTTGCTGAAGTCCCGATTCAGCAAAATGGCTTATTAAAGCTAAGCCCTAAGTTTAATATCTGTGAATACTTCCAAAGCCTCTGGTTGTAGACAGTGAGGAACGAAGTAATGTTGTTATACCCCAGATTATAGTTATTTTTAGTACTTGTATTTTGCATTGCAGAATGGAGTAGTCTAAAATATTACTTGACTATCCTTAACCATCCTTCAAGTGTAGAGATCCATTCCATACATATAAAGATTAAATAGGCAGATAACTAAAGCTGAAGTATCTCACCAATATCTTATGAGTATGTATAGATATCTTTTCTAGAGAGTTAAAATTTTGAAGGGGTTTCACTTACACGTCTGCTTTGATGATGTTGTTGTTTCTGGTAACAGAAAGATAACTCTAATGCCCAGAATTATTCCCAGAATAATTAATACCCAGAATATTATAAAGGAATTTTATCCAGAACTCTGCCAAGCATTCTGGCATCTTTTTCCATTTCCCAGTACATGTATGCTCTCTGCTTTTTTGTTTAGCATGTTAGTATATGGAAATGTGGAAATTTCTTAGCCTTTCATCTGTGTGAAATATAGTCCCAGCTGTATAATCATATGCTTTATAATTTCTGTGCTTGCTCCGAGGACACCGAGTCATGGCATAACTGTTCTGTGCCTGGCTTTAATTTAAGACTTCCAGGAAATATAAAGCCAGACTCCATAATATTGATGCTGCCCCTGCCTAGTGTTAGAAATATTCCGAATATCACGATCAAGACTTTCCTTCCTACCTGTCTTTTTATTCTAGACACAAAAACTCTCTTCTATTTAGCAAAGCTAAAATATACTGTCCTTGTTTAGGTATCAAAATGTTACCATGGACCCATATGTCAGAATACTTTCTGTAATGCTACACAGTGCTGTAAGGACCCATGGTATTTTCTCCAGTTTTCCTTATTAAAATAAACATCAAAAATGTAAGAAAATGCAGCAATACATGGTTTTCCACATTGTTGTATTGAGTATCATGCCAATTATATGGCATTATTGAAAAGCTGATTTTTTCCCTTTTGTATATTAGTGCAGATTTTCTCTCTTCTCTTTCTTTTTCTCATCTCCTGCTTTCTACATACACAGAATGCTCCTATTCACCAGGAAATCAGAAATGTATGTGGCTTTCAGTATTTCAATGTGCAGCTTCAAAAGATAGATCCAGCTACTCAAACACTCTGCTAAGAGTTTTAAGTCAAAATAGTTAAATATTAGACTAGGCTTTGAACAGTTCATATGCAAAAAGTGTATCCATTGTCTGCATTCATTTTTTTTCATCAGTCCACACCTGTTTTGATTGAAATTCGACTTTAGAATTTTGAATGTGTTTGTGCTACAAAGAAGACCAAATGGTAATACTGACTTTCAAGGAAAATTTTAATGCAAATACTTTTAAAGATATATGAGGTGCTAATAAATTCAGATTAGCAGGTTTAGCATGGTAAGACATATTTCCTGATTCTCTGTCCCACCTCTAGTCAACAAGTTTGCTAATACTGGTTAGGCCTGTATTTTCTGAGGATTATTTAAAGTTAAATTCCAAAATATCTTTCATTAATTTACGTTTTAGAATTTTCAGGTTTGCTTTCTGTGACTAATAAGAAAAAAAAAAAGTGAACCAAGATTTTTTTTTTTCTTTTGAAAAGCTAGCTTAGTACTGGTGTTTTCTGCAATTTACCATGGTGAAAAAAGAGCAGAAATTTCTAAAACTGCATAAATATCATAGATATGCTGCAGGATATTCTAGTTTGATAATCCAGAATGAGCTTTGGAAATTTAAGGCATTATCTATTTTAGCAGGAGTCATACATTGAATTATACCAATATGACATGCTGATAGAAGTAGAACATGCAGTGACTGCAGTGATCACCTTAGCATGTTGGAGGCACTTTTGATGCTGGTGCCCCCTGATTTCATTTATTTATTTATTTTTAATTATTAATACTTGACAAGGTAAGTTTGCACCTCTTATTGTATCTTCCTCTGTGTGCACAGACTTAACACAGAATAGACCTTAATCTGAAAAAAGCAGTGCTCAGTCACTCTCCTGCTTTACAGTATTGTGATTATTTCTCACTCCTGTATATTTCTATTATCATATTTAATATTTTTCAGGGACTGTCCAAAAGCTGATTAAAAGGTACATGAATTTGGCGTGGTGATTCCCCTGACTTTTCTCTGACATCCTTTCTTTCTTTCTTTCTTTCTTTCTTTCTTTCTTTCTTTCTTTCTTTCTTTCTTTCTTTCTTTCTTTCTTTCTTTCTCTCTTTCTTTCTCTCTTTCTTTCTTTCT